>VWZZ01002131.1:409552-503625 GCA_013399095.1 Psophia crepitans | reverse complement strand
GAGTTGTACAGTCAGTGGGTGAGGAACTGCACTGCATATCACCACTTTGGTATATTCTGTTATCAGTACTGTTGTTGTTTCCCTCTCCCTTTGCTGTCCCAGTAAACTGCCTCATGAGATTTTGCCTTTTCCTTCCCATTTTCCTCCCCATCCTGCTGGGGGCAGGGGAGTGGGTGGGTGTGAGTGAGTGGTAGTTTAGTGCTCAGCTGCCAGCTGGGGCTAAACCACGACAAGTCACTGAAGAGATTACAGTGATTTCTGAAAAAAACCCAACACTTTCTGCCTCAGTCATAGATGAGCAACTGAACTGTGAGATTGCGCTGTACGGGCTGGACTTAGGAGCCTGGTGTGTGACAGGAGGAGAAAGGCTCATTCCTGTGCCATGTCTCCTTGCTGACCTACCTAGGCAGAGTATGATGAGGACATTGTTAATAATACCTGAAGCCTTGAGTAACCTATGCATGTCTGAAAAATATGATTATAAATGCCTTAATAGCTTGAAAAGTTGTAGAGAAGAAATAAATTAACGACTTTGTTTAAAAATGAAATAGCAAAGAACAGTGCTAGTTCAAAGTTTAAGCTGATATTCCATGTTAGACATACCCAGATATAGCTGAGGCCATTTACGCTCTTCAGAGTACCTTGTGTTAAAGTAATCTTTACAGGCTCCCCAGGGAAGTGGTCACAGCACCGAACTTGACTGAGTTCAAGAAGCGTCTGGACAACGCTCTCAGTCATCTGCTCTGATGGCTGGTCCTGTGTGGAGCCAGGAGTTGGACTCGATGATCCTTACAGGTCCCTTCCAGCTCGGGATATTCTGTGATTCTATGATAATCTATGTTACATAACACAGCCTTAAAGACACAAGGATGCTCACCTCACACTGTGTTGTTGATTTAGTAGGGTGTTGTTTGGGCAGTACTCACTTCCTTTCTTTCTTTCCTTATTAAAGTCTCTTTTTGCAATTTACTAAGTCCACTGATACACAAACTGAAATACCATGAGGTAATTAAATGAATTTCTTTTTCTAAAAAGCAGTTGATCCAAAGTCTTCTTCAACACCCATTATAGATAATAAATATTACAACTAAGCTGAACTTATTTAAAAACTATGCTACAGAGAGCCCAAGCTAGCACTTCTTGTTGAGAGAAAATCCAGTGGAAGCTGTGCTGTTGAAAGGAATGCACACTTGGACCCTAAATAATCTCAAAATTATAATGCGTTTTCATTTTATTCAGTGCTTCTGAAATTGCTAATTGAAAAAATTAGATTATAGGAATGAATCATGTGCTTACTGAAAACAGCACATTTGTGAAAGTAATTTCTCATTTATGCTTTATTCCTATTGTATTGAGAGTCTAGAGAGTTTTGTGGGTTTTTTTTTTAATAATCACGTATAGCTCTCTTAAACTGTGAGAGTCTCTTTGGAATATAAGCCTGTTTATTTTATTGTGCTCTGTTTAGTTATTCTAAAAAAAAAAGTTACAGACACATAATTGTAGCCATCTGTTGTGTTTTAAGTCCAATCTAGCCCAAAAGTCAAAAAAGTCATGGCAACAACTTATAAAAACAATGGCAATAATATGAACTCACTATGGTTACTGGTGAACCTTTATTTCTCCCCTCAAATGAAGTAAGTTTCCTCAGAGAATTATTTTAATGTTTGATTTATTTCTTTATTAAATTTGCCCACAGTATGACCAGCTTCTCTATCAAGATTGTCATATAGCTGTCTCCTTGATAGTAAATCTGTGTTTCTCCAAAAAGCTGAGTTCTGTTATTATACAAAACCAAGCTCTAAGGGAAACCTCAGTGCTTGACATATATTATTCTAGCATAAACCAGCAAGCAGGATTAAGATTGTTTAAGAAAATTTATTAGTGGGGCTGAATAGTATTTATCATATATTTAACCCATACTCTGACAGATTTAAAATTCATTATTTATAGATCTTAGATATTTGATGTATTTGGTTTAATAATCCATGGAGATATTTAGTAAATAATTTCTTCAATTAATTTAATCAAAATGTCAGTGACTTTATGAGAGATTGTTAATATTCAGTATTATCCTGTCTTCTAAACATATCCAGCCTGTAAGTGTACCACCACTATTTTAACTAAGAGCGATGCATTTATACTTGTACTGTGAACAGCAAATGGCACATATGTGCTGAAAATGACCTCTAGATACATTGGGTAAAGATAGATAGACAGACAGACAGACGCATGCTTTCTGCTACTGCAGATTGTTGACATAGTATATTCCATTAGTTCCCTTTTCCCTGTATTTATGGAAGAATCATGATAGAAATCCATGCACAACTGTTTTTATGTTATTGTTCACACACCTACCTCCTGTTAAACAGAAAAGTTGAAGAGTGTTTGCGGAGCAGTGCTGTCCTTTTAGGAGAATTTCAGAGCTCCAAATTCTAGTGCCTTGTAATTTCTTGAGAAAGGTGAGGACGTCCGAGGCATTAAATGCATCCTGGCTAGACCCATTTCTCTCTTTTGATTATGAAAGGCCTAGAATTACGATGATCATAATTTGGAGCCTCATGCAGTGCTTGGCAGGATGGATATGACTCCAGGCCACCTCCAGAGAGATGGTGGCCCAATGACAAGAATCATATTTCCCCTCAGGTGACCAAGCAGTGGGCACTGCTGTCTGTCCTACAAAGTTCCCAAATAGTCACCAACAGGGCGCTGGATTGTTTCTGTCAAACCAAATTGGTCACTCTAATGGTGAAGTTAAGATGGAAAACAAGACGGTCTCCAGACATTTAAGCCACCTTCATGGGAAATAAGAGGAGATGTAAGTAATGGGCAATGTTTGTAGATTGTTTTATTTATCTAGTATTCATCTAAATAAAACAGCAAGTATTTCACATTGCTGTAAATGGGAGGTGAAATAAGAAACACAAATGATGGTGTCTGTGCAAACTTCATTTACAAGTACAGATGTCATGTAAAAGCCAACTGCTATTTTTTCACTTCTCATCTATTGGATTAGTTAAGATTGTGTGTGGATGTCTTTGCTTTTACTCTTCATTCTTTTCATAAATATGTCTAGTGAGCATGGGAGTGAATGCACGCTCGTTAGTATCTGTCTCATGCTGCCTTTAGAAGTGATGGTGGGCACTTGCTTTTACAGGTTGTTGCAAAGTTTTTTTTCCAAGTGTCTACAAAAAACCCTAAAGATAATATATTTACAGAGTGATAGTAACCACAAACTTTGGGCCAAAATATTAACTGGGTGGGGTTTTTTTGGTTTGTTTTGGGTTTTTTCCTGAGAAACTCACACTGGACAATTATTTACACAGTCGGACTTTCTCTGTATTTTCTTGAGTTACAATGAAAAACTTCCTATACAGTATCATCTTCTCATTTAGGTGTCCTTGGAGTCCCTCCCCTTTTTTTTGCTCCCTACTTTTGCTTTTGTCAGACTTCTGATTATCTCCTGTTTGCAGTAATTTTCCAAGTATTTATCATTATTTCTTGTTTGTGTATGGATTTGTGCAACTGGAACTGTCTGTAGCCACTGCCTTTTGAGTCTTAATGTCTGAAGTTATCTGGTTTGGTACATTCTTTTTATTACCTTGTGTCAAACAACACAGTAACTAAAAATCAGGTTATTTTATATCATCCATCCAAAGCACTCATTTCTTTACTACTTTATCATACAAATCTTTCTCGGGCTTCTTGTATTGTTTCATTAGAAGCAGGTCGATGTGTAAATATAGGGAATGCCCATGGTTCCAAAGGGAAAAGTTGCCTGTGGCTGCGAAGAAGAAGCTGTGCCAGATTGAAGTCTGATCAGTAGCACTGTGGGTAACCTCACTCGGTCATCGTCATCACCCACAGGCAGCTGGGACTGTGTTAAGCAGCTGCAAGAGGTTCTGGTTTTCTGGATACTGTGTCATCCACAGCAAGTAAGAGAAACAGTTTTAGAAAAAGGAAAGACCTTAGGACGTACTCAGTATGCAGCTCAGGAAGCTGAAATACTGATGGCACAATTTACATGCAAGTGGGGGAGGGGGTTTGAGGTGACTTTAAAACAAGGCCATTTTTAAAAAAAAATAGTATCTCTTAAGTTTCTAATCAGAGATCTCATCTGTTAAGCGGGTGGTTGTACAAACCATTTGAAAAGTATTAGCAGGATCAAAATATCACAGTAGTGTGTCGCAGTGCTTGGAATGTCAGTTTGCTCTAAGCGCCTCTCTCCCATTTCATCTGTTTCAGTCTCTGGTTAATATTAATCCGGGCTAATGGTGCAAACATTCTGGGTGTGATGCAACAAGGCATAAAAGTGTGTTCGTAATCTGAAGTATTTGAGTCATCCTTTTAACTGATAAGCATATGATTAAGTGCTCTGCTGGAAGGGAGCCAGAGTACATTCTACTGCCAGCTAGGATGAGTTTGCTCACGCGCTGTAACACACACCTTTAAATCTGACTCCATCCATACACAGGGTGGTACATCGTGGGCTGGATTGTTATCACCTTAAGCAGTCAGACAGTGTTCAACCCATCCTCCAATGCTGCACAAGAAAAAAAAGAAGAAAAGATAGGAATCATGATCTGTGAGTTAATAAAGATTCTACAGCTCACATGAAGAAAAATCTCCCACTGACTCAATTAGGTGCACTGCCTGACTAATGCCTGCATGATTTGGCCAACATTTCCTATCATTCCAGTATTATGACAGAAGTCACCAAAACAATTCCAGCTGAGCAGTCACGCTCCACACTTCAGTCGGAGAACAAATGGAGGATGACTGCAGAACCTGCACACAGATTGACTATAGCTAATGATGTGGCATAATCCTGTTGCTCAGCTCCTATTGAGCTCCCAGATTTAATGACCCTTCTATTTACACAATGACATGAGACAGAAAAGTTTTCCTTCAGGTAAACAAAAGTGAAGTTTTAGCTCTTAGCTCTTGTACATTTTGTATAGGAAGTTCTGTTTTGACCAATACTGTAAAATTAGTATTTTATTTCTAACAGAAACCTTTAGTCTTTTATTCTGTTTATTATATTTTTTCCATTATTGATATCTGGTGTCAGAGATTTAGTTTCATTGATTTACTATTTGCGTATCATTCTTGTGAGACTGATACCTAATTCTGGCTTTTAGCAATCACTCTCCACAGTATTTTTTGGTTCTCTCTCTTTTCTTCTTGAATAGCCTAAATCTTGACAATAACTCAAATTCACATTACACAACACTTCAAGAGGAAAAGCTTTTGGTTTTCAAGGACTTCTCTGTCTGTAGTTGTCTTTCTCTTGACCATAGAAGACAGAATTATCCTCTTTTATTTGCTTTTCCTACCATTCTTTTATAAATTTTATTCCTGAAATACATCTTTCTTATCACATTTTTTTTCTGTTTTTATAGGTCATTATTAACTGTCTTTTGGTGACTACCCTTCTACAGCACAAAATAACAAAGTGCTGCCGTCAAATACATAGTCCTAGGAGATGGACTCTACTGGTTTCTGCTTTCACCTTTGCAGGCATCCTTTTCTGGGAATGAGAAAAAGGCCCCAAACCCCCAAAACATGTGGAACTGATAAACATGATGTCAAGGCAATCAGGCCAGTCGGTTTGGATAAAGGAGTCAGACGATGGGACTGGTGTTTTCTTGCTTTTTCATTGTCACACACAGTCTGTTTGTTGGTCCCTCTCATTTCCTGCATGATGAAATATTGCTTGAGCTGTATTTGGAGAATCAGATAAAGAGGTGTTTTAGCATATAGCCAAGCAGAGAAAAAATTATGGAACCGAACCTACAGTAGCACTTACTGCAATAATTCTTCATTATCAGTCCTCAAATCTACTGGCTTTTCTAAATCCCCACAGTTGCACTCCACCCTGCTTCCTTGTTCTTGCATCCACAACCCTGCTTGGGCAATGTTGGGTGCTTCTTCCCCTGGACAACCCAGCCGAGGGTGCTCCTTCCCTTGCATAGCATCAACTGATTCGAACTTGATTGAAATCTCATCTTAAAAGCTTCCCTTTCTCATGATTAAAAGCAGAGTTTTTCCAGAAAATGATCCATCGCTCCATCAACTGAGTTTTTTGAGGCTCCTAGGGACCTCACTGGACCTTGTCTAGATGTGGGTATCCTAGGCTCAGGCTCCAGCCTTTCCAGTCATCCCATAAGTTATTGCTTGGTCACCAGTTTTTCTACCTGAGCATTATCACTGAGGCATATTTTCCAGCCTTTTTTCCTCATACAATTGAAATCAATTCCACCTAATAAATAGCTGGTGAAGAGTGATATTTGAGATATCTGAAAACTCAAAATATAGATATTTGAGAAAGGCCTGTGATATAATTTCTGTGCATTTTCTATAATTTTTCTTGCTGTATATTTCTCCCTTAAATTTCTCTTCACTTTGCACTTTTTCTCCAAGGACACAAAATAAAAACAAATACTGCATTTCCATTTTCATTCAGCTGTTTGGCCAAAATTATAACTCTTTGGTAATGTAATACCAATAACAGTTTCAGAACCCAAAAGAAAATCACAAGACAATGCCATTATTTTCTTGCAATTTTTTTCCCAGGCCCTGTAGCAGTAGATTGTCTCCTATGCTCTTTTCCCTGTGCTTCACTTGAAAGAGCCAAAGGCAGCAAAAGACTCGTTGAAGGTCCTCTTGGCAGGAGGCAGACTTCGGTCGGAGGAACGAAGGAGAGATCTGCTGGTAAGGCTGACTCCTTTATCTCTCTTCTTAGCCTGGGAGTGTGTTGGAGAAAAGAAAGGAAGTGACATAATTAACTTTGATAATCTCTCTGTTTGGTAGAGAGTCCTCCGGGAAAATGACCGAATAGTGTTTGTGAGAACAGCATCGTTGTGAGGCCAAACAGTGAGAAATAAAGGGACTGCAAGCAATGCTTGTAGAGAGTCTTTGCTGTACTTAGTGTCAGACAGGCACAGAAAAAAAATAATTTGAGAAACATATTATTTTAGTCCTGGACCCTTCCAATTCATATTTTGTTTCCCAGTTAAAAATGTTAAATGCTTCTATTAATCTCACTTGTGTGTGGTACAGCATGTTAAATTGCACATGAGCTGCTGTGACCTACTTAATTTTGTGCATATCGAGGTCCTTCTCTGAATACCTAATTACCACCACAGTTTTCCTGTCAAAATTATATGCACCACTGGCGGACCATAGACGTAAAGAGCTGATGCTGTTTGTCACTGTTGGCTGCGGGAGGAGACACACTCCAGCAACGTGAAGTGCAACTGAAATGAGCTGAAGAAACAAAGGAAAGGCCGAAAACTGATGGAGGATGTTTGGAGCAGCAGATGTTGCAGAGGAAAAGGGTGAGGGGAGCGCAGCTGGTGGCGGCGGTGCCGGGAGGTGGCAGCATCCCATGCGACATGGCCCGGGCATCGCTCCCATCGCCCGCAAACAGCTGATGCTTCTCGGGCTACTACCCGCTGTGGTTTTCCCTCCGGCGACATGTAACAGAAGGAGCTTGTATGCAAGAAGTAAATATGGCTTGGTGTCCAGGAACTGAAATTCTCTGTAGGGTCTCAGCAAAGACGCCACAGGGCGGGAGCTGCAGTGATGCTCTTCTCAGGGCTGCGCGGAGAACGTCTGAAGTGTTTCAGTGTCACTGGGTAAGGGTCTGCAGTACCTGCTGGGGGCAATAGGAGAGCATGGCTAAAGAACGTGCTTTCTTATGGAAGGCCTGCGTGGTACAGACGAAGGCAAATAACACAGATTTTATGGTATTTTACTTCTCAGAGACCTAAACTGTAAGCCTTTTCTGGTCACAGATGACAGGAACAAAAATCTCCATTAAAAAATATAGAACAACTGAAGTCACCAAAAGACAGTTAATAATGACCTATAAAATGCATGCAATCTTCCAGTCAACAATATAAAGTTTATTTAAAATAGTTAACCAAGAAAGACTACTAGAGGCAAGAGTCTCTTTTACAAGGGTGTCCTGGCAAGAGGGGTGGCATAACAGTCAATTATTACAAACAAAATCCAGGTTTCTTAATTAAAATACAAAATACTGGCTCTGCTGCGTAGCTTGTAATAAGTTGTATCTTGAGAAGACTGTAATTATGCTGGCGCCTGCTTGTGCCGCCATAGTTAAGTCTGTCACCATTTCCATTATAAACCCCATTTTTAAGCAATTTATAATGTAGCCATAAAAAATAATTTTAGATTTAACTTGGCAAAGAAATTCTTAGACTGAAAAGTTTAGTTTCTTTTTTTTTTTTTCTTTAAATAATAATAATCTGTTTGGTCATCTTTATGTTTTTTAGAAGAGCACTAAACAAGCCAGAATTTTTATGGTTTTGAAGCTTTTTGGCCATACTGTAGTATAAACAAATTTTCTTTTTTGATCTGCATCAGGAGGATCCTTCACTGCTTGGAAGCAGAGGATTTTAGTTCTTTCAAGATCTGTAAATACAGGAAAACAAACTTCACATTTCTTTACAGAAATAGTGAAGACTGATTAACTTTGAATTACAATGAAGAAATGAGAACAAATAGAAATTAATTAACCTTGGGCTTCAGAATAAATCATTGCAAAATGTTTCTGCCATGAGACTAACTTCTGCTTTCCAGCCCCTTTCTCATGCCAGAGGAAGATGTGACCAGAGCCAGAGGCAACAGCATCTCAAAGGTGAACAATAAGGTTGAGCGTGAAGCTTTCGCAGCAGCCCATTGCATCCATGTCTTTTAGCAATGCTCAAAATAGGATAAGGAAAATATCTGTCTGAATGTCATAGAAAATTCCCATTACTTTGTTCCAGTGCACATTTTGTCACCAAAGGGTGATAAAGAGCAGAAAATGAGCACAGAAAACATTGGGCATCTGCTCTGAAAAATCACCATGAGAAGGTACACCTGTATGCTTAGGCTATGTGAAAGTAAGCTATACCTCATGAAGCATAGAATGGGTTGGGTTGGAAAGGACCTTAAAATCATCTAGTTCCAACCTCCCTGACATGGGCAGGGACACCCACCACTAGACCAAATTGTCCGAAGCCCCATCCAACCTGGCCTTGAACACTTCCAGGGATGGGGCCTCCACAGCTTCTCTGGGCAACCTGTTCCAGTGCCTCACCACCCTCATAGTGAAGAATTTCTTCCTAATATCTAATCAAAGTCTACCCTCTTTCAGCTTAAAGCCATTACTCCTTATCCTATCACTACATGCTCTTATAAACAGTGTCTCTCCAGATTTCTTGTAGGCCTCCTTTAGGTACCGGAAGACCACAATTAGCCTTCTCTTCTCCGGGCTGAACAAGCCCGACTCTCTCAGCCTGTCTGCATAGCAGAGGTGCTCCAGCCCTCTGATCGTCTTCATGGCCCTCCTCTGGACTTGCTCCAGCAGCTCCACGGCCTTCTTACATTGGAGGACACCAGAGCTGGATGCAGTACTCCAGGTGGGGTCTCACAAGAGCGGAGGGGCAGAATCACCTTCCTCAATCTGCTGGCCACGCTTCTTTTGATGCAGCCAAGGACATGGTTGGCTTTCTGGGCTGCAAACACACACTGATGGCTCATGTTGAACTTCTCATCAGCCAACATCCCCAAGTTATTCTCCTCAGGACTACTCTCAATCCATTCCCTGCCCAGCCTGTAGTTGGGATTACCCCAACCCATGTGCAGGACCTTGCACTTGACTTTGTTGAACTTCAAGAGGTTCTGCTCCATGACCTTGCCAGGCACAGAGGTGAGACTGACCAGCCTGTAGATCCCCAGGTCTTCCTTGTTTCACTTTTTAAAAATGGGGTTATGTTTCCCATTTTCCAGCACTGTCCAGCACTGTTGATAAAACAACTGAGTAAACTAAAGAAGTTCACCATGTATCACTGTAATCTAAGCTATGAATAAACAAAATCCAGTTTATTTTTATGATCCAATGCTGAGTTTCTAGAAAAGCAGATACATTTTTTGATGAGTAGCAAAGAACAACAAACAGTAAAACCTATGAAAATATGATTGTGAATCCACTTTCCAAAAGAAAAGGCTGCTCTGCAGTCCTAGTCTGCATCTGTAACTGTCTTATAATTTGCATGGCTACAAGGTAGTAAAGCTAAAGAAGCAGAAATGAAGGGCTGCTTTTGTGTTTCTACAATCTTTAGATTACAGTGCAAAGGTTGTGATGTAAATTGTGCTCCTCTTGCCTAAGCCTGGTTTATATGGGACACAGATTACTCTACGTAACATCATGCAGATCGTTTTGTCAGGCCTCTGGCTGCTTAAAGGAAACTTTAGCAGGTAAAGTCATCTTTTGACTTTGATGTACAGGTTTTAGTGCAAAGTAGGTAAATATCTGCTCCAATATTTCAGTTTTTCTCAACCACTGTAACAAAGTTCTGAGAGAAGCAAATGGGTTTTCTAGGTCAACAGCATAAACTGGCTTTTCGCTTTATTCCTTTGCTTTGCCAGTTTAACAAACTCTGGCTTGAACAGACTGTTGTAGTAAATTTTGGCAACAATTACCCATTGCTGATTAAATAAATTTCATCAGCTGTGGCCAGTTGTAATAATTTTGCAAGATAAAGGCATTATGAGCTAGAAGGCATTGTGGTCTAATGAGAGAAATTCAGGAAAACTATTTATTTTAAAGAGTTTTTCTTGACTTGTTCTATGGCCATTGCCACCGCACCGTTGCTGCATGTTGGCTAATTGAATAGATCCAACCCTGCAGAATTTAAATGGTTTCCATGATGTATTCACACACTTACCTGTCTCAGCACGCTTGCTTGCTATCTTCTTTTGGGTTCTTGTGATGATAATTTAGTACAAACACACAGGATACAAATAATATCCTTTCTGACTGAGCTAGTATGGAACCAGGGCCAGAAGAACACCATTTGCTGGTATTACTGGACATTTCACTAAATCCGTGGTATGGCACTGCTGCTTCTTAGCTGACTCTGACATTGTCTACTTTCCTGAGAAAAAGCCATTGTGGTGAAGACCTTACAGCATTTTGTAGCTGGGCTGCTGCCAGTTCCTCAGCTGGCTCTGGGCTGCCTCGCTGATCGATCACCAAGCCTGAAAAAGTCCACATAGAAAGATTCATCAGCACACACCGAAGATTTTAGGGTGTGCATAGTCTTGCAATGGTCCCCGGCACATCTTTTTCTTTCGCAATCCTTCTCCAACAGCAAGAGATGACTGGTCTCTCAAGGACTGCATGATTCATGGTAGTGCTCACTTAATTGAAAGTACTGGAGCAGCAGCTCCTCTTTTGCTGCCGGAGAGGCCAGCTGATCTCTTACAAAATGGGAAACATTGCTAAACAAAGGAAGTTGTTTTAAAAGGAGAAAATAACATCTGTCTATAGATATGTGGGGAGGGAAAGTAGTGATGTGAAAACGGGGATGGTGAGGAAAAAAAATTCCCAGTTTAAAAAGCTGAAAAATAAAGGCCATGTGGGATCAGAGACAGGACATCCAAATGGTAGACCAAACGTAGAGACGTAATGGGAGGAAGTGTAGGAAAGAGAGAGAGAAGGTGCATATAAAACAAATCACAGCAAAAAGGTATAAACCTCCTAAAACTAATTTACAGACATTGAGAGACTGCTGCATCATTCAGTTGCCAGCAGAGGTGCTAAAGCCACGGCTATAGAACTTGGTAGCAAAATGCTCAAGGGAAGAGATAAATCCTATATTGAGATAGGTAGAGTATTTCACGACATGAACAATAGTGCAGTGCAGCTGCTAGAAGGCATTCGTTTAGGCGTGAATTTCTATATGTATCTGTAGCTGAAAACAGAAAGGCAGCCAGCAAGAGGCAGAAGAGGTTCCCTGAAAAAGCTCTGGGGCCAGCCCAGGAACACCACAAAACGCTTACGGCCGTGCTGCAGCCAGAGAACAATGAGACTAGCAGGTACCAGTCTGCAGCTGGGGCACAATAAAACCCCTCTACGAGCTGAGCCAAGAATAATCTTCTTTAAAAGTGTTATGCTTTGCTACTCACAAATGTTGCTCTTGTCCAAGTGTTTTGTATTTGCCTCAGCGCAGTTCCTTTTTTTTTTAATTTTTTTTTTTAACTAATTAGAAGCTTATTGTAAACCAAAGGGGATTTCTGGGAGCTCTTTGGGTTTGTAAATTATGCAAATGACAGCACTCTGATGTTGCATCATATTATTAATTGTATATTTTGTGGTTCATCTATTCTGAAGAGTATGTGTGAAAAAAGTTTTTGTTTGTTTTTTTTTTTTAGTTCTTGAACACAGTAAGTTAAAAAAAGTCTTCAGGCAGACTACAAAAATTATTTTTCTCCATTTTTTTAATGTTAAAGAAGAGTATATTGGTAATGCTGCAGACTATTCTGTGCTGAGAGCTTTACAACAGTGTGCGTGTACTATGAATAGAACAAACTTCACAGATGATTATACTTAAAGTCGGAGGTCTTTCTGTAAATTTTAAACAAAGTGTTCTATTAAATGCCGTCTATAAAATACTTGATGACTTACCTCCTAGGCTGATTTGTGATTTTGCCTGAGCTTTCGAAATCTTGGACAAAAAACTCTTGCTACAGGAAACTGATTGGTAACTGAATAAATTGCACTATAATCTAAGTATTGAACACTTCTACATAGCAAGTATTATTTTGCAATGCATTCCTCTGCCTGCAGCATAAAATAGAAGTACTTTCTCTACATAATGCTTAACGACCCCCAGGAATACGTGTAAAGTGTACAGAGGTTGGGTAAAACTCCAGAGTTTATTCTAAAATTTCCCTGTGGTTGAGGAGCACAGCTATTTTTGTGGTTCAAGACAGCTATCTTCCTGTCCTGATATGAAGTTAAATAAAGTGATGACATTGAACAAATTTTCTGTTCCAAAAAAATGGTAGTGCTTCTGCATTTGAAATTGTTCCTGTCTATCAATCAAATGTGAGATTATCCAGCACAAAAGGGTTTTATATACATATGCAACATTTACAAAAATCATATTCAATTTATGTCTCAGCTGCCAATTTCTTCAGCTGATTCTACAACATTTCACGCTGTGTCCGTTACAAATGAAATTCCCTTTGCATTAGATGTGTCTTTCATCAGTACAGAAAAATATATTTGTGTTTCTTTTATCTGTTTGCAGAGTAAGAATATAACTTTCATACAACATCCGACTTAATAAAGTAAAACAAAATAAAATACAATAAACCCTAAGTGAAAGGTGTCATACACGTTTTGTTGGTTGGACATTTGGAACGCATGCAAAGGCTCATACGTACATGTCATGCAGTCCATGCCGTTGTAAATCCAACTTAGATATAGGTAGTATATCAGATATGCCAAACTGTGACGCCTGTTAACATTTCTGTCCAGGGAAGGGTTCAGAAGACTCGCTTTGTTCTGCTGGGGAGTATGTAATTTTAACCTCTAATGATCTTCCTGCTTTCATGAAACCTTTTCCTAACAGTATTTCTCCATATACCTTCCACAGCAATAGACCTGCAGAGAGATGTTTTTTCTGCATTTACACATTTTTAATGCTGTATCATCTGTTTATGCGTGATATTGATCTAAATGGCAAATTTAGCTGGTCATTAAGAGGGAGAGAGCCGGCAGAATCATCCAGCATGAATGCGCAGGTTTCAGATTTAGAATGCAAGTATCCTGGAGACAGTCTGCGTTTCAGTCTGTGTTGTCCAACAGTTACAGAGAACCATTGCTGTGGGAAATCCCTCTCAGTTGATGTGATATTGACAACCCAGAGGGATTCTGCATTCAGTAGCCATCCGCTGACTACGTATATTTTTGAGTAGCGGTCATTGCCCGTAAACATAATTGCACCCTCAATGATTGCAGAGACCTGCTGGGTAGTTCTAAATTTTTTTCACCATTGCAGTGCTGTGATACCTTGGAATCTGAGATTGGTGAGAGCTGGATTCCTGGGTTTCATTACTTCCCTTATGATATTTGCTCTTACATTGTTTAGGTTAGTATGAACGTAAGGAGCTCTGAATTAACTCGTCATAAGCCACATTGTTTAGGAAATTCATGCAACTGCTTCCTACCTCATGCTGCCAGGAGTTCCTCCATGGTGCTCTGCTGCTCTCCTGGCTCTGAGGCCTGGCTCTCCAGGGCTCCGCTGGTTACGTGCCCCTCTGTCAGACATCTATCCCTAATGGGAGCTCACTTCTGGAGTCATTTTGGTTTCCCCATTTCTTTTTTAAAGGACTGCATAAGGGCTGGTCAGGTGATTTCTTATGTTGCTTCCAGGTTGAGCATCTGGGGAAGAAAGGAGGTCTGTCTGTGTGAAGGTTTCGTATTTCAGATTTTCAGTTTTAGATGCAGGGTAAAACTAGAATCTCTGGGGCATCATGTTCAAATTCCTGGTTTTGATTTTGAGTCAATACTTTACACTGACATCAACTGTTATTTAGATCTGAGTGCATCTAAAAAATGGTGTGAACATGGCATTTGTTTTAAATTTCAATATTATGCAGACATCTCAGAATGTTTTTTTGTTGTAAAACTTGAAACCTAGATTTAAGGTGACTTTGAAACTGAACCCTAACCTAAACTACATCCATATATCTGTGCCAGTCTAGTTTTATATATTATCAAACAAAATAACTTGACATGCTGAAATTGTATGTGGTATTTTTTTCTTTAGAAGTAAATTGATTCATATTGGAAATATGAAATGAAACCTATCAGCTATCGCAGGTCCTTTTCATTTCTGTAGCAAAGGTTTTCATTTTTAGACCTGACTGTATCTCCTATGCATGAAATATCCATGTTAAAAATGATTATTTATGGGACACAGCCTTATTACAAAAGGACATTGTGTTTATAGTAATAAAAACTATTTTTATTTTCATGTTCTAGTCAAGGACGTTTGGTGCTTCAGCGCAGGGTGGGTTAATGTAAAATAAATCCTTTGTATTTAGGTTGCATGTTTGGTTGTGGCTCTGTCTGAAAATAACAGGAGCTGTTTTTGTCAAACATATGATTACTAGTTTATATGTTTTCTTACTCAATTTCTGTCTGGAAAAATGTTTACAGCATAAAAACATCCTCAAACTTGAGGGCATTTTTGGCTTTTTAAGTGGGAAAAGACTCCAGACACACTAGTGGGATAATATAGGAAGTTTCTATTGCTGGACGTACTGATGGGCTGAGGACTTAAATCCTCTGAGCAATCAATCCACTGGCTTTTATGAATGCTTAGGGAAAAAAAGGAAATATATTTCTGGAAAAGAGAAACGAACCTTGTTGCAGGATATGTGATGGCCAAATTAAAAAAAAGACATATGTATGGTAAAGTCTCATGTATCATTGCAACTGTCTGAGCAGGACAAGTGAAAGCAAAACAAAAACAGGAAATAATACTTTTCTTATAACAAATGGATTTTGAGGGAAAACCTCAATAAGGAAAGAAAGCATATGGCTCTTCTGCTGAGAAAAGGACTTTTGCTAAATAGCTTCAGAATTAATTTTAGTGTTAATTCAGCAGGTCCAGTATGAGGTAAATCCTTCCTTGGGAAAAGCATTCCCTATTATGTGTGCTGATTTATGAGAGAGAATCACCTATATTTTAATGACAGCTGGACTAGACTGTAAATGTAGGCTAGGACTCACAATATATGAGAAAAGCTCGTTTGTGCTTAATATACTAGATAAATTGTTCCTGGCTTCTTAGGGTGTGACTATACTTGCTGTCACACTCCCAAGTTTACTCAAGAACTGTGTGATTTGCTGAGTAGGTGCTAGTCATATAAGGGAAAACCTGACGGGATGCATTTTATATACCTGTTTTTTTTTCCTCAATGTCACATATTAACCTTTTTTGTCCTTTTTTGTCCTTTTTTTCTCCCCTTCATCAAAGGAAAGTCTCCTCAAGACTGAAGGAAAATCATAGGAGGGGAAATAACCACCAATAATCTGAGCAATATGAAATTTAACATGTGATTTTGTTTTAGTGAGAGGAAAACACCAGTTCCTGGCTGTCATAAAATTCTAAGCTGAACCTTGACTTCATGGGCAGCAGCTTTAAAATCTATTTAATATTTCTGATTTCTTGAGTTAAGTTGTTTCTTTCTCCATTTAATAATAGGCTGTGGGATTAAATCTGAGCTTTGGATATTTACTGGGAAATGTAATATAGCGATTTATGAGTCAAAATGTACTTTGAATAAATTATCATTGCAAATTAAAGTTTATGAAAGTTGTGACTATAACCATAATTACACCACTGGCTATGCACAACTTGAAATCTCGCTTGCAGAATAAATTTGTTTCCATTCAGATTGCATTCCCGACATTTTTAGAAAAGAGCGAATCAAGCCTAACCGACAAAATTTCCTACAGAGTTTATTAAAAAGGTCACCTTTGTTTGCTAAACTTACCTAAAATATAAACGTTTCTTGAATTAATGAGATGCTATTTTAGTCTGTTATGAGAGTTTCCTATTCAAGTTTACTAACTGGAGACTCGTAAGGAGACTCGCAAGAGCTTCCACATTACGCCATGCCTTTAGCTATCTATATATCCTAAAATTTTTAAAGTTAAAATTGATTCTGCAAGCTGCTAGGAAAAAAACAGCCGACAGCCAAAATTAGGGATATTACTGTAAATTGGGGGAGGGAGAGGCTTAAAGCTCTGCCTGGCAAGAGAAGGGTTAAGGACTTTTTTGCTATACCCGTTTCAAATTACAATGAGAAGCCTCTTCTTTCCCAGCAGGGTTGTGCTTACATTAGTCTTTAGATCTCTCTTGAAGAGAACTGTTATATTTGCCTGCTAGAGTTGGAAATAACAGTTCAGAAGCTGAAAAGGGTTGAATGGATTTACAGAAGGTTTTTTTTTTCGAGTAAATTCATGGCAACACATTAATTTGATTAGTGCATGCTTTAGAATTACTTTACACTCAAGCGATTCAAAAGATGTTAAAGTTATCACCAGGCTGCTGGACAAATATGTGTTACACCACCAAGGTACAGATCAAGACAAATCTGTGACTCAGGATTTTAACTTGGGAAGAGCGCAAGGTGTACGAAGAACTCAGAATAACGAGGGAAGATAACTCTGGGAACTACAATGTGTCAGAAGAACAGCTCTTGCTAATACAGCTCCCCACCAAAGACCTGGTTATCTAAGGTTTATATAGGAATGCCTAGGTCAGCTGACAAAATCCTGGTCTTCTGCTCCATAAATGCAGAAAAAACGATAACAACAGTGGAAAATTGGAAGTCTGAATTTCAGCTTTCTTAGAAATAACTGCAACCTGACACATTCCATAATATTTAAACAGGGTGGGGGGAGAGAAATCATCAAAGATGTTACGTTTAGAGATGACATTGACATGAAGAATAGGTAAATTTTGTTTTTCAGCCACTGGGAAAGCAGACCTCATAGGAACTCAGAACAAGTAGGAGAAAAGATTTTTTTTTAATTTTTTTTTTCCTTGTTCTTTTTCTTTTCAAAGATGAACCTAACTGCACTCAAAGCTTTCGTGGGCTTGCTCTGGAATTGCTGGGTTCTGGTGGGTCACGCACAGGGAGGTTTAGGAGACAATCATGTCCATTCGAGTTTTATTTACAGGAGGCTGCGGAACCATGAGAGAAGGGAGATTCAGAGAGAGATTCTCTCTATCCTGGGTTTACCTCACAGACCCAGACCATTTTCACCAGGAAAGCAGGCTTCTTCTGCACCCCTCTTCATGCTGGACCTGTATAATGCCATGACAAATGAAGAGGATACTGAGGAGCTGGAGTATTCACTGAAGGGATCAATGGCAGGGGAGAGCAGAGGGATACGGAAAGGATACCCTGCCTCTCCAAATGGATATTCGCGGAGAATACAATTATCTCGCATGACCCCCCTGACCACACAGAATCCTCCCTTAGCCAGCCTGCACGACACCAACTTTCTGAATGATGCTGACATGGTCATGAGCTTTGTCAATTTAGGTACGTGGAAAAATTTTTTTGTTTCTGCTCTCTTTGACAAACTGTTAACCTGATCTTGCGAGGGACAAACCTCTTGGCCAGAGGGTAACCTGTTCTGAAACGGCAGGATTGGGCCCGGGCTGCTGTGCCACTAGTAAAAGAAAAGTCCTGCTGATGGTAAAGCAGCTACGTTGTAGGTGGCCATGGAAAAAGATTTTTCTCACTGTTTATATAAAGTCAATTTCTATAACTCCCCTCTGCTGGCTTCTGTTTTCTTTCTTTCATTGATGTAATGAAAATTCTAGCCTTAGGCCAACTAACCCTTTTTTTTTTTAAATCTCAAAAATCAAACACTTATGCTTATTGCTTGGTTATTTCCCTCACTGTTTTCCTTAAAGCTCAGACATGAACAAACATCAGTTGTTAATATTTTAAAGCCTAGAATGTTATGAAAAGTGAAAAGTTAAGCCATTTCTGGAAAAAAGAAAAAAAAAGCTTTCTTAGGTTGTTTGGATTTTTTTTCTGTTGATAAAAGTCAGAGTTTTATTATCTTTTCAGCTGGATGGCTGGATTTTAAATAATCTGTTGCTTTTTCTTTGTTATTTCTATTTAATAACCACAGACTGTGTTTTATTACACTGCCACGGTGCTCAGAGTCTGCAATGGTTCTTATTTTCTGTGTCACAAATAAATTAAATAAGAAGTAGAGTATTAAACACCAGAAATGTACAAGCAAGTAATGTTTTTGAAAATTATATCAGTTCAGACACAAAACCTGATAAAAATAAATTATTTTGGCTTCTGAGTATAATAAATGTGTTTACCAGTTACGCTGTGGTTGAAAAAGCAGTTACAGATTTCTTTAATAGAAGGCTACCTAAATCTCATTAAGAAAGCTACAAATAATTAATGAAATGTATTTGCTATTTTTATAAGTCTTTTAAATGCTGCAGAAGTCATAAAGCTAGCTAAAAAAAACCAACCCAAAACACTCTTCATTTGATCTGAATGGCAAGAGATTTGATTGAAAACTTGAAGTTTCTCAATAAGCTGGTACAAAATCTGATGGACTCTTGCTTTCCAGATCAGTACTTTCTGTTGAAACTTTTTAAACAACGGCACATGTTATGAAATACCTTCAGATTATCACACACATTCTCTATCTTTTATGTCTACCAGGTCGTTAATCCTTGCTGCAGGATTAAAAATGTTTCCAAACACTAAAATCCTCAACAACTCAAATTTCTAGGAAAATGGAGGTGTTCGATTCTGAGATCTTTTTCCTTAAGAGCAACACGTCCACAACTCTAAATACATTTGCTTGTTACTCTTGCTCCTGAAATAGCAGACTGGGAAAAAAATCCATGAAATCTCTGTTTCTTGAAAATATGTTCCTCATCCTTAAGAAAGAGTTACATATTTTCCATGTATTACTTTTAAGTTATTATTGTATGCCTCAATTTACCCAGAGTATCTGGAGTCAGCTGGATTTAAAATGGCTATGTTATAAAGGAGAGTAGGAAATGCTCTGATCTTCTAAGGATTAGTCACGGCCCTGATCCTGCAAAAATTTTCCTCGTGTGTGCTGAGAAGTACCCTCAGTAAATATGTCGCAGAGCATTTCATAAACGGCTCTGAGGACTATTTACAATGGACCTAGCCTTTGATTTCACAAAACATCTTTGATTTGAAGAGGACTTCTTGCAGTGCATAAGCACAAGTCTTTGAAGGCTCAATGTCAGATATGTCCTAGCCTGATCCTGCTGCACATCCCCAGACAAAAGCCCTTGCTGGAAGAACACAAGTTCCCACCGAGTGTCTTACCTTGACTGGGAAGTTTCTAATATTTGTCTCATTTTTTGGGGAAGTCAGGGTTGCCTTGAGACGGTAATTTTGAGAAGTTAAAGCATATCCTTCACCTTACATTTCTAAGTTGTGAAAACTGGGGGTGAGATACTTTATTTTTCTAGGTATTATGATTTAATAGACACCATTGACTTATAAAACATTACTGTGTAAATACCAGGTTTTGTTTGGTCTCTGTAAAATGAAAATGTGTCTCAGCTCGAAGTGAGGCTAAATCCTAATTCACTACAAATGCCCTTCCATACATGTTGGATATTCTGCTTTATAACACATTCCACCGTGTAACATATGTAAGAAATATTGATGACCAGTATAGATTAGCTTCAACATTTTTATTAAACAATCCTATGTTTCAGTATAATTAACATAAAAATGAAATAAATCATGGAAACAGGTAACCATTTTATATGATTTATGCAGTATAAGATCGTGACAGATGAGGGCAAGCTCCTTTAATGTACAATGGGGAAAAATATGCAGTGATAAGTGAATGCTAACTCTGTACCTTAAAATCAATAAATGCTGATGCAGCACGGTAATAACTCAACTGGTTTTAGATTTGAAGCCTCAGTCAACTTGCATCAGATTAATCTGCTCTGGCAACAGTATTCACCATGTTCATACTTGCACACCATTAATTATGTGAGGTGTAATTATAAAGCTTTATTAATCATAATGATATTTTAAATTGAAACTCTTTTATATAGTTGTAGCCAGTTATAATAATTTAAGACATATATATTAAACCAAGAAATATGTAGCTGAGATGTTTGCTAGAAATTATTAAGCATAAAATTGAAAAGGCTGAATAAGATTAAAAAGTAAAGTAAAAAAACAGACAAGGACAAAAAATTTTTTATTAAACAATAAAAATTGAAACTTATGTGTTAATTTGGACAAAAATCAACCTGTCAGAGTTGCAAATACCTCACTTTCAGAAACAAATTTAAAAAATAATCATCAAGGGAACTGCAATTATAATTCTGTCAAGCAACCAGGGAGGAAAACAACACTGCATTTACTGCTCCTGAGGCTGAAATTGTAAACACCTGCTCTTTATACTGGAATTTATACCAGAATTTCCATCTCTTTCTTTCTTGAAAGGTATGACAAGACAAAGACTATGTCTTGTCCTCTATGTTGTTTAAGACTGTGTGCGTTGGCAGCTCTCCATAAATATTGATGATTGTAACAGAAGAGTTAACTGGGGTTGGTCCAGCAGTCAAAGAATAAATCCTCCACTAAATACACCGGGGTTTTCAAAGATGTGATTATATCACCTACAAGTTCAGGACTTTGTTTTCCTCACTAGGTGTTTTTTTATCCTGTTGTTATATTTTATTACACTGTTGCAAAGCCCTGACTGTTCTGGCATCTTCTTTTTGGCCAGTCTCCTAAAATGACATATATAGGATACCCTGTTCCTCAGAGAACAGACAAATAATACTCATGTAGTCCTACTCACTTTTCTGCTCACTCAGAATTTACTTAGGGAAGGACATTGTTAAGACAAATGTTAGTGTTCCCACTCTTCACCTCTCACCAAAAGATGGGGATTGAATAAAAAAATATGTACATGACTGAGGTTTGGAGGAACAGCAGCACTTTTATAAACTACATTTAAACATTTCAAGGACTGAATTTTCTGTTAGCATCAAAGTGATCATTAAATCCACTGTACTTAAGTGTTCCTTCTCATGCAATTCAAATGATCTGTATTTTCATAAGTTTACAACATCTGTATATTTTTCTCTAAACGGATTGCTGCATTTGCTAAGCAGCTCTGTTTTCTTTCTCCATATTTTCCTATGAATTGATATGAACTCTCTGTAAGATAGGGGATAAATATATACAAGTTTCGTGGTTTGCTGCTATGTTTTCTTTCTTAGTATATAAAATTAATTTAAAAAACTCCTAAGTGAAGATCACCATAAAATTTGTGGCCCTGACCTGCACATGATAATTTAAAGAAAATATAATACTATAGAGATTTTTAAAGTAACTGATGCACCCCAGGAAGACACCTTTTCTTCTTTGCTCACACTGTGATTCCACAATCTTAACTGCAATAATCCTCAAACCACATGTGCTGTGATCTGTTCTTAAATCAGACACTGAAATCAAAGGAAATTTTGCCTGTTTGAGGCTGAGAATACTGTTCATATTTCTCCAGCTTCTCTACCCCAAGTTCATACACTGTCTTGAAGATTATATTCTTTAAAACCTGAATCACTAAGCAAATACATAAATTCACAAGATTTACAGCCCACCATGTTCATCGGAGAATGCGAACACGGCAGAGAACAACGTTTTTTTCATACAAATACTTTAAGAAACCTACAGTACCTCAATCCACACCGAATATGGGTACAAACATATTTTTGTTACACATGAAAAAGAAAAGATTCCTAACTGCAATCAGACCTTAAGTGTGTATAGTAGCTAGTTTCTTAAATTAAGCTAATTCAGTTTCTACAACCTTCCGCTCACAGCTACCCCGCAAGGATTATGGAGTGCTGAGCTATAAGATGCCAGGAGCTGTGGAAGGGGAGCTGGGTTTGAGGGATACATGCAAAAAGGATCATTAACTTCGCTCCTCAAATCTCAGGAATAAGCACGCTTTCTTTCTTTCCTTTCCACTGGATTTCAGATGTTGCTGTCTCAGTTTTAACCTTACGTGAATTTCCTTGGCTGTGGTACAGTTTGAGTCTGTAAAACACAGGCTTCTAATGAAAATATTGACACAGCCTTAACCGAAGTGACGGAAACAGTGCTATTATCTTGCCTTGAGAAGAGGGATGCTATTACAGAGATAAAACTTTTCAAATAACAAATAGACCCCATGTTTTAAATTGTGGAATTGGATCAATACTGAGAAGACACGACAAAACATTTGCGATGTTTTTTTGAATGACAGCACCAAGTCAATAAGATGGCATTTTTCACTCTTTTACATAAAATTTAAAGCAAACTAGATCGAGTGGGTCTCATTTTAATCACCCAGAGTAAACTCACTGGCATCCTGAAATCCTAAGATTTTTTTCACTTAACAAAATTTTCATCCCCCAATCAGTGAGTTGCACTAATTTGTTGTGACCTAGGTACGTAATCAGACATTGGAAATAACTACTAATGATGAAATAATTTTCTATGGTCAAATTAAATATTAAGACAGCTTTTTGCATAATAAGTTTATTTATTTTTAGAATAAAAGGACTTTACCCACAGGATGACATTCCCTAAAAATTCTCTCCCAATCCTTACAATTCATTAGGCAGTTTTAACCAATTCTTGTGTGATGACAGAGCAGGTTGAAATAATTTTTTATTTCAATCAAGAAATATTCTTCGTAGTCCTTTTTGGAATTGCACTACAATTGTTGTTTTATATTGAAATATTTTGTATTTCCTTTGAAATCTTTCATATTACATGAACCTTATGAACTATATAGCTCTACCTCAAAATAGGTTTGTGTGTGATCCATAAATATCATCTAACAAAATAATGTTTTTATAACTGTCAATTAATTTTTTTGCCAAAGTTAACACTTTAAATCCAAGCAAATTATTATATCTACCCAGCCAAAAAAATGTCAAGCTCTCCATTAACTGGGGTATAAAACTGTCTGACTTTCCTTGCCGACAGATTTGAAAGAAATTGCAGATAACTAAAGAGAAACTGATTTAGCAGATGGTTAGACATGCATGGTGAAAAGCTATACATATATATGTATAGATACATATATAAATATATATTATTAATAATATTTTTCCCATTGGGAAGAACGACTGACCCAGTTCCGCTTCTTCTTTAGAAAGTGCTCCTTTCCAGACTAAACACAGACTTTGGGTGGGGTTGTGGGGATTGTATGTATTGTACAGTACATATTTTCCCAGGAAAACACAATCTCGGAGTGACTTGGGCTAGCCATGAAAAAGAGAGAAGGAAGCTTGTGGAGACGCCTCTGTGCGGAAGGTATTAGAGGAGGAATCTGCCTGTCATGGACAGGACAGAGGGCCTCTTGGTTGGTTCTCTTCCTAAACCCTGGGTTATTTGCTGAGATAACAGGACAACTTTGGCACAGATGTGATCTCCCTCACTTATTGCTCCTGTTATTATTTTCTGTGAATGTTAAATTATGCAAAGAATTTTACCATGGCTACCTGCCTACTTACTGCCTGAGTTATGGAGGTAATTATGACACGGGCAGTTCCTTTTTCTCCTTTTTTTTTAGCCACAGCGGTTCCTTTCAGCTTGCTTTCATAGGCCTACAAACTAATAGAGTTTTGCAGAAAATTGATTGATTACAGTCTGATCATTCTAGGTGTCGTCTGGTGTTTCCACATAGCTGAGAATGAACAGTTTATGAAGTGCCAATTGCAGCCTCCAGCTAAAGAAAGGCTCCCCAGGGCTTCAGGAGAGCTCTGGCTGCTACCAGACTTTATAATTATTTCCCACACTTTTCCCCATCCTCTCCTACTTGTCCTTTCCCTTGTCTCTAACCCCTGCTGTCTAGGCAGGGTCACTGAACTTTAATTTTATGTCCGTGGCATTTGGCTGCAGAAGGGATTAAAGGCCGAGAAACGGTGAGACTAGGCGACAGCATGGGAGATGGAGAGGGAAGGAATGAGAGCAGGCGTGAGAGAAAAATGGCAAATCGCCGACCAAGTCTTACACGGAGGACAGCCTTCTTCTTCTCAGTAGGCAGCGGCCAGTGTCTGGGGCTGGACACAGACCTGCTGGGCATGGGAAAGGTTTCACAACAGAGAAACAACCTCTGCAGGAACTGGTATTACTGGGAGAGTTAGTCCCGCTCCTCCGTGCCTCACATGAAGCGTGATGTTGCAGCACTGAAAGCGTTTCCCACGCCAGTAGAGTTACAAAAGCGGAGGAAAGATCATCATAGTAGGGAGAAGAAGGTGAACACAGACAGAGAAAGGGCAAACCCAAGAGTAAAGGAGGGAGAACATGACAAACATAGATAACGTGCAAATGAAAGGTAACATTTATCCAGGTATCAGTTTATTCTAGTGAGCCTTGCAGGTGAAGGGAGCAGTTTTCTTCTCAATCCCTTGTGGCGGAGCAGCTACCTCAACCTCACCAGCCACTTGGCTCCCTGGGCAAAATTTTTCATCCCTGCAAAATAAAATGCAGCTCCCCCCACCCTTCATTATGCATGTGCAGGGAGTACACAGACAGGCTACTAACATTTGCAGCCATAAATAACATAGAAGCTAGCTTTTAAAAACCGCAGGTTAAAGGATGAGGGCTGCCATGACGCACACAGAGAGGTTGAGATCAGAGGAGCAGCTAAAAGGGGTCGGGAGAAACAATGAATCCCCTTGTTCTGAGTCATATTTATGAGTGCTCCATTGCACCTAAAGTTCATATTTTATTGGCTAGGCCATGGGGTTTCCCCATTTGCTCATCTCTTAAAATAACACCCCTGGTTAAAATTTCCTATAAAACACAGAAATGCTACAGCAGGCAGAACTTGTCAACCTGACAACTACATTATTTAAGTTTGTGGGTGGGGTACCCCAAGCAGGAGCTGGCTCGTGTTTTGTATTGAATTATGAATATTTTTCTATACAAAAAATGAACGTAAAACAAGTAGAAAAGGAGAGGTTTCACAGCTCAGCTCTCCTTTCAGAAACTTCACATAATTACTGAGAGATGCTCCAAAAGGTGAATCTAAGTGTTTAGTTCCAAATTCTTTTAGAGCAACTGCTCTAGTGCAATAGATTGAGAACTTGGCTTTATCAACCGCTGTTATACAACTCAATGGCATGCGTGGTACCTTGCCAGAATTTCGCTTTATTTTTTTCCCCAGTGTTATTCAGGGCAGACTGAGACAACAATTACTGATGAGTCAGAGCCTAAAAGACTAATCTGGACAACTAGTGATGGTGCATGATATATATCCACAGCTGACAGTCAGTGTCTTTGCAGAAGCAAAATTCCACTTACCTCTCTTTTTGGAGGAGAATCAGGAGTAGGCAGGAATTTGAATAGCTGAAATTTCTGTTTGGTTTATCTTTACCTGGCTTAGCAATATTACCCATTCAGACCCCATGAGAACTTAAGGGTCTTTTCCAACCTCAATGATTCTGTGATTCTATCCCTCTGTAGACTAAGTCTATCAAATGAAATTGTTGTTCTTCTAATTCTTATGTATTTGACTGTAGTCAAATTAATTAAACTATATTCATATCGCCTGGAAAAGCTATACCCACAATCTAGAGTAATTATTATAAATTAATAACAATTTGTCTAGTCATCGTAATTGAAAACATCTCTTTTTTAAAAGTGAGGAGGAAATATAGATGGGCTACTCAGCTATAAGGTACCACAAAATAATTTCAAAAAGGTACTGTGTTGGTCTTTTACAATATGGATAGCATCAGTTTTGGAGTTAGAGGTGTTAAATTCTGTCCTGGCAAACCTAGACTAAAAATGAGGAGAGAGCAGGGACACCGAATGATTTGTGAGTCTGATTTTGGAGCAGCGGGCATGTGGCACCTGATGGCACCTGGTGCCTGGAGCTGTGGGATTCTAGTGGTATGGTTTGCAGAAACACTAGCTGAGAAACCGAAGGAGTGGGCGAACAGTAGTGTGCATGAGAAAGCCATGGGAGCAAAAGCAAGTCCAGCGTACAAGTCCATGACAGCTGTAGTCTTTGTGGTGATTTATGATGGCTGAGGTCCAGCAGAAACATAGCTTTAGGAAGGTTGTTCCCAAGGTTACCTCAGGTGGGGTATCTGTCAATAACTACAAGTCATAACATGCTAGTAAGCCCGAGGGTTAATCTGCTACTCCTGACCAGGTTATCTGGCTGCCTCACCCATGAAAGGTGTGCAAATGTTTTGTAGTGAGTCTGTCCTGGCCCCAGCCGAGCCTTAACTTGAAAGTCAGAGAGTGAAATGTCTGAGCAGCCAAATAGGAAAAACCCGAAGAACATCAGATAGAGAATGAAAACAGTGTGCCTCTGTTTTCCGGTCCATAAAATGAGGATGGGTAAATATTTCTATGTTCATTTTCACTTCTGTGAACTCCTGTGCTTTGACTTTGCAGAGTACTGGAAAAGCTTTCTTCCTGAGAAGCCTCTTTTTGCTCTGGCTGTATGCTCTGTAAAATACCTCGCTCCTAAGAACCTTGCAACACCTTGCATTTCCTCATGGTGGTCTCAAGCATTATTTTAGAAAGGGATAAAAACAGCTCTTCTATAAGGGCAACAAGTCTATTTACTCTCCTTAAAACAGACAGTTTCACAAAATAATGAAAAATAAAAAGAAGCACTGAAATTAAAGCACCAAAACTGGGATTTGAGATCTGGTGCAATGGAGAGACAACATATGATTAGTTTAGCTCTTGTTCTCAGAATACAGGCTTGTGCCTCTCTGAGGTGTATGTGCATGCGTATCAGTCTGTGTGCATGGCTTTGTGTATGTAGTATAGAAAGCATGTAAATCTCTTCAGTTTTAGTCACTGGGATTTTTTCCCCCTTAAATCATAATATTCTTTCCCATCAATACTATGTGGCTTTAGCAGCCCTGACCTTTCAAACTGCCTGTTTGGACCAGTGTTTATCAGATGACCGTTTGACCTCCTTGTTAATTGTACTTAATTACATCCTGTTGTAACATTTTGAAATAAGGAGGAGAGTTTATGGATCAGCTCCAACAAGTTGAAGACTAAAACAGCAGCAAAATTCAGCGGTATGAGGTGCTGAGTAATCTCATAGTCAAGAAGAGCTGTGCCTTGTCCAGTTGATTGCAAAACTGGATCCTTAAACCGTTCCTTTTCCATTTAGGATCCTTGGTACTTCTGAGAATAAAAATCACACAATTTTATTTGTTCTGAGAAGGACTTCTCTCTGGTTCTCAGCTTGGAGCTTTCTGCAAAGAGATCAAGGAAGGAGTGAGAGGCCTATCAATGTTACTGCAAGGGCTGAAGTTCACACAGAATCATAGAATCATAGAATCATTAAGGTTGGAAGACACCTCAAGGATCATCCAGTCCAACCATCCCCCCACCACCTATTAACCACTAAACCATGTCCTTCAGTACGCTGTCTAACCTTTCCCACCTCCCTGGGCAACCCGTTCCAATGCCCGACAACCCTTTCCGAGAAGAAATTTCTCCTAATCTCCAGCCTGAACCTCCCCTGGCGCAATTTGCAGCCGTTCCCCCTAGTCCTGTCACTAGTTATCTGCGAGATGAGCCCGACCCCCAGCTCACCACAACTTCCTTTCAGGTAGTTGTAGAGGGCAATAAGGTCTCCCCTGCGCCTCCTCTTCTCCAGACTAAACAAGCCCAGTTCCTTCAGCCGCTCCTCATAAGACCTAAAATAGGCAAGCCTCTGTTGCCACAAGTGATGTCTCTGCGGTTTTCCAAAACTTCAGAGTTCCTCATGCTTCCGTAGAATTGCCAGTTCCCATGAGCTTTCGGGAGTTGTGTGACATTTGCTGGTGATTTATGGACACATCTAAGGTGTCATTAAAAGGCAGCAATTGTCCTCTGTAGTTACAGAAAAACAAAAATGAAAACAAATCAACATCCAGAAACAGATGCAGTTCTTGAAAATGTGCACTCTAACGGCTCAGAAAGCAACTTCAAACACTTCTTATTTTATCATGCTTTGCATATAGCTGATGGCTTTGGAAACACGTGGGGTTGACCAGACTGCGTTTCACAAGGCAAAAGAATACACCTTCAATTTTATTTTATTAAAACTCTGATAATTAGTCTTATTGGAGAATGAAGTGATGTGAAGAATTAATTGTCCATAGTAGTAAATTGCATATAATTATGGTATTATTGTAAATTATCATTCAGCATGAGCCATATTCTAGATTAAAAAGACAAATTACAGATTCTAGACTGACACAGTACAGCCCATGATTACCAGAACAATATTGTTGTGAAAGCTAAAAATCTGTACCAAGTCTTTCAGGTAGCAAGGGCTCAACCTACATTTCAGCTACACACAATGGTATTTACATAGTTAAATGTTTTTTACATGTTGATTTAAGTTACAAGCTTATACGGTTAAAAATAAAACACAGAGTTTGCTAAATATCATAGTAAGGTATTCAAAAGATCATGATGTTTAAATTATCTTCAGTGTTAAACAATAGCAGGTCGAACTGAAATCATACAATTAAATATGATGACTTTCAGGGATGGCTGGTTTACTTTTCAGAATTTTGAGAGGTATGTGTAATATGACATAGTATAGTATTGTTTATCAAAGTAGTTTAAAATTAGGTATCATTTCAGAATGAAGTTCTTTTATTTGATTCCTTGGTGTCCTCTTTTATTAATGTCACCTTACAGCTATAAGTATCTATCTTAACCACATGGGTTTTCAAAAAGTAATATTTTTTTCATTACTTCTGAAACTATCAAATTAATAATTGTATTTACTGAGGGTGTATATCATAATGAGATCACATTTACAAGGAGATGAATTTATTTTTTATATATATATAAATTTTAACTTAATTAAATATATTATAAATAACATTTTATAAAATGTATGTATGTATATATATATAAAATGGAAAATCCAGAGACAGTTTATGCTATAGAGTGAATACCTAGTAGATTGTGTTCATGTTGCAATTGACTGGATCAGAATGGAGGGAGTAATGTCATTAAGATTAACAATATATCACCCTCATTTTGTTTTCCCAGCTGTTGTAGTTTACTTTTTCCATATTTGTATTTATTCCTTAGAAATGGAAAAATACAAAGGGTGTGCTTGCTAGCATATGAGTGTGTACAGGAGAGACCTAATGTAAAAGAGGCTCGTCACAAGACTCGAATCGATGAAACAGGTACACACGTGAACTGAAAACTTGGGTGCATGGGCACAGCTGCCAAGTAAGTTATGGCCTGTTCAGCCTGTGTTTACATTGCCATCTGCTGCTGTACAGGAATGAATCTTCTTTTATTAACCTTTTATCACCTTGGGTCAATAAGATTTACTGTGGACTCCATGAAACCATTCTGCTCCAGACTGTCCTCAGTGGAGCAGTGTGCTCTCATCAAAACAGGAATGAAAGAAAGCCCCCAAAAGAAGAGACTGTGATGCTTCCAGTTTTGGGAATGGGCAACAGATGGTCCTAAATAACGTGAAAAAGAAAACCAAGCCTATCAGCAAAGATTAGGGCGGTAGTCACTTCTAGCCCTAGTAGAAACAAAGATTTAGTGCAAATATCGACAAAGGCTGTTCAGATGCTGTAAAATGCATGCCAAATATTCCTAATGGTGTTGTATCAAAAAGATTGCATTTGACATAAAAGCACTATCTTAGTGGTCAGGTACACATTCCTGGCTCATTCTTACTCTCTGCTCAGAAAAACATCCCATTTTTGTCTGAGACGCATCAGCCCAACTATTAGGAGTGGACAGAAGCCAGTATTATAACATATAATACAAGATTCGGAAAATCATCTTTGCTGTTCCAGAGGTGTGTTACACCTATAGATACCTCTGCAATCAGCCTGGGTGTTGTGTTTGTAAGTAACTTGGTGAGGAATATGAGAAATGCAGTCCCATGTGGACTAACAGTGAAAATGCAGGAATAATATAAGTGTGCCCATGGTCCTGGGCAACCAGCTCTAGGTGGCCCTGCCTGAGTAGGGGGTTTGGAGCAGATGACCTCCTGAGGTCCCTTCCAACCTCAGCCATTCTGTGACTCTCTGATGGAGTGGTTACAGAGAAGGGGGAACCTTATTCCTGTCTTATATTGACATCAGTAATTTCTACTTTTGACATCAATAAATTCCTTTTTTCTTTTTTGAGTGGAGCAATGATCTTGCTCAGGCAACTGTTGGATGAACAGTTCTGTATACTCAAGGTATTATGCTTTTTCTTTGTACTTTGGAAAATATTTTCTTGCTTTTTACATCCTATTGAGACTTCTGTGTCTCTCTCCCCAGTTCTGTCCAAAGTAATCTACTGTGAGGGATCACCACCTATTGTCATTTTACCTGGAGCTAATCTGAGCCCTTTCATGGTACAAATATTTTTTTGTGAAGACTGCTTTTCCTTTTCTCTGGCAGTGCAAGTGTTATGCTGGGTGGCCAACCCAGAGATCTTTTAATTCACTAAGTCAGTGATTTCTGCCCTGGAAGAGGGTCAGAGTGTTCATTAACTTTGGCAAGATTTAAGTTTCTTTCAGGTAAAAAAAAAAAGGTCCTGGTGCGTTGTCCTTCTTGTTGAGGGCACTTATTCGGTATGTGGGTGACACAATCTCTCTTTGCGGGAACAAATCATGATCAGGTTAGACTACCAGAGCTGCAGAGGAGACGGTGCGGTTTGAATCATTATAACAAGCTGTTAAAATCACAGCCAGCTCCCAACTGGCTGTTAAAACCTGCCACTCCTCACCACCGCTACCCAGTCTCTTGGCTTCTCTTCCTCCTCATCTTCCTCCTGTTTGCCCCTGGGTGTAATGTCTGGGAGGGCCCGTCCCTGCTGTGCTTCTGGCCCCCTAACCCTGTTTCTCAGCACCACTGCTCGGGCTCTCCTAGGTGGGTCCTTGGCGGTGGCCAATAGCCAGCGTGCACGGGGCAAACCTTCAAACTGACGGCTAACGATTTATATAAGAAGAAATTCCAATCTCTTTACATTTTTAATTTTTAAGGTGATGACTCTGTTAGTACAGCAATTAGTCCAGTATACACTTGTGTGTGCAAAGTATAAATCTGAGGAACTTTGAATTCATTTGAGCCATGCTGAGGTACCAGATAAGCACATGGCCTGTGGTCAGCTATTTTCTGCAAATGTATTTAATACCCGATCCACAATATAACATATAAAAATAATTTTAATGTCTTATTTGTAGTAAAGCATTTTTCTACTCTCTACATGAGATGTTCTTGAGGGTTTCCTTCCTCAACGTCATTACAGCTGGACTGTTTTTTATGGAATGTTTGGTCAGTGTTAATGGGCATGGGTAATATTAAAATACTCAGATGTGAGCACAGGGTAACCAGAAAATAGAGCCTATCCAGCCGTATCCAGTTTGGCATGCAGACACAACTTCCATGGAAGCTTTTCTGACAAATTCCACAGTGGGAAATGGATGGAGTTTGTCAGACAGCGTGTCTGAATGGTAAATGGTGGAGTGACTTGCCACCTCTGTGTGGAAGTGAGCGGAGGGTTAACATGAGCAGGAACTAAGAGATGTGGGAAGATAGAATGTGCTTCAATGTTTAGCTTTTACTCCCCTGCCAGTTGCCCTATGATGATATATGCCCTTTCACCCTTCTCAGAAGTTATGTTCCATCTGTATACTTTTACAGTGTCAAAACAGTTATAACTTACACCTTTTTTCTGACCATTGGATCCCAAAGGTATAACTTTTGTTCCTATTCGGTTGCAGCTGAACCCAAGAGGGATCTTTTTTTCTGTCATTTGTTAACCTTGAGGTTGTGTTGATCTGACATCCTGACTTTCACACACAGTCAGAAACCTGGAAATAATTGTTCGTTTTCTTTGTGACGATCTGTGATTAGAGAAAACCAAAATCAAATACGAGAAAAAAAATGGAAGTCTCTTGGTAGATGGTATCAAAACGTACTGGCTTAGCCAAAGCCCAGGCAAAACAGGCATCACTGAAAATGCAGACAAAAGTAACAAGCTCAGGCACAGTGGTGTAAGGATTAGTTAATTTATCTCTCTATTAGCTCAGAACTACATAATACAGTGACCTTTTCTCTGATCTCTTCTACTATTTCAAGTAAATATTTGTCACTGATGAAGATGAACACAACCAAAAGCCTAGTGGATATGCATTTTTAAACAGGTATTTGCAATTGGAGTGCCTTTGTCATACAGTGTGACTCAAAAGAACGAAGAAATCAGAGGGTTCGTACTTGTTACATTCAAAATAGCAAACCGCACATGATTTTTTTCTTCATTGCCTCCTCCCAGACCCTTGGTCGTGATGTTTCTCTCTTTTGGCACACATTTCTACTGACAGCACAAAACAGATCCAAATATGACCTGTTACTGTTAATCCTAGAAGCTGTGACCAGCTGGACTTTCAACTTTAAAATTTATGGAAGAAGATTCAGCTGAGATTCACTCCACCACTGTTAGTAGAATTAAAAAGCACATATATGCAGTGTATATTTTGTTGTGCTTTGCGCTACAGCTAAATAACTGGAGCGAAAGTTTTGCATTTGGGAGGCCAAAGGATACAGTGCATTATACTGTTGAAATCAGAAGAAAAAAATTAGGTTTTGAGGAATCGCTTTGTCAACTGTCTTTTGTATTTGTATAGTGATACAAATTTGTATCATGATAATACCCAGACTTAGACTTTCATAATTCTGTTCGCTTCCGAAACTCAATCTCCTTATTCTGGTTGCTTACTCCTTCCTACTCTTGCATTGGCCAGGATCAAACCAGCATAAGAAAAGCAGGTGGTGCTTTTCCACTTGTTTTGTATCAACAACTGAAGGCCTTCCAGCCTTTAATTATTATTGGAGCAGCTGCAGGGTAGCACTTGTTTTGACTTGTTGAGCAAGTGCATTTGACTTGGAAGATACAGGGAAGAGTAAATCGAGTGACTAACATGCGTTTACCGATGAATTTGGTAAACCAAAAACCGCAATTTCACAAAAACATCTTTTTTATCCCATATTTTAGTGTGAAGTAACAAGAAGGCGTAACCTCATGGTGTACAGAACACCTGGCAGATTACGCATGAGAAAACCAAGTACAGTTATGCCTCTTTGGTTGAGACATTTCTCTAGGTCTGTGCTTGTAAAAGTCACTGACAGCCCCTGTTATACGGTTCCTGGGAACTCTTTCCTGCTCAGGGTGAATGCTGAAAACTTTTAGTTACTAACTGAGCTCTAATTCTTAAAATAATTTGTTGGGGAAAAAAAAATAAAATTTATCCTTTTACATATTCACTTATATTCAACCATGTTTTTGTAACTTCCATTATTTGCTTAGTTACTGCCTACCACTTACTAAAGTTTAGTATATTGCATGTACATTTTGAGGAGATTAGAAAAGAGAAATTATATAATTTCAAAGTCCAACTTAATAATAGTTTAGTGTTTCAAATAATTTTTACTTTTTCAAATGTGTATTTTCTTAATCGGTAATAGATAGAGAATAGAAAAGAAATAATGGAACAGTGCTTTCCTGAGCATTCTCAAAAGATGTAATACTAGATGCTTGGGTGAAATACATGAATATTCTAACTAATTTTTTTATAAAGTGTGGAATATTGGAATTAATTTCTTCTATGAGGGATTAGGAAAGAAAACCAGCATGTGCTTGAAAAAAGTACAGGTAATGTATTTTTTTATTTATTTATAGTTTTCTTTTTAATTCTTGCTCTAGATTCTGTTGCCGTCACTGAAGGTTTTTTCATTGACTTTATCTTGACTTGAATTACTTTTCAATTCATACAGTTCAGTAACCCTGTGCAGTTATGGAAGAGATATTCTACCATTAAAAGTCTGGATTCAATAGACAATAGATGATTTTTCATTTACTGAAACTGCCACTAACTGCACAGTATTTCATCAAACAATTTCAAACTGTCCCTAATTTAGTTAAGCAAAACAGCCAAATGTTGCTCGTTGATGTCAGTAACTGACTGAAAATAAAGAATTTAGTGAAATAACTCTAAACTTACAGCAGTGTAACTTGCTTTAGAACATGACCTATCAAGAGTTCTGCTTTGTGTTTTAATAAGAAGGTATATTTTATGTAAAAGCAATTTACATCATTCTTTCAAAACCACATCTGTAAAACTATAATTGCTTTAAATACAACAAATCTAATAATAATAAATACAGAGAAACTCAAATATACAGTACTGCAATAAAGCAGTTCTTAAGAAACAGAACTGTTGCAGGGGAAAAAAAAAAAAATTCTGGAGACTTACCCTCCCTAATTAAGCAAAATTCACACTGATTACAGAAATAGTTTTGCGTCAGTTGGAAGGGGGTCAGAATCTGGATTAGGATTCTGACAATGTGTTTCATGTTTGAGCTAGGATACATGTGGAGTGTAATTTTGGGGACACCTATTTTCAACCCCTGCCTACATTTTTGAATTAAGGGACCCTTATATGCCTGCTCTTGGGCTTTGGGTATGGGCTGATCTATTTCGATCGGAGACGAATTCTGAACATCCCCAAGACATATGGGCAAACATGACTGAAGCCTGTGCAATGTTATTTTCCCACCTCAGCCGGGGGAGGGAGATGGGGAGGGAAATGAAGGGTTATTAAGCCTAACTACTAGCTGCAGAATGCACATGGGAGCACTAACCCTCCCTCCCTCTACTGATGAAAACGGGCAAAAAGAAATGGAGAAGACTTGATACTAAAAGAACAAGCAAGTGGGCATATGACTGAAGCTTTGCAGTCAAAACTTTCAGCTGAAGGATTATCTAGTGAATTCCTAATATCGAACGACTGAAAAAAATCAGATGTGGGCATAAAACCTTCTCATTTTGATCCCCAACCCTTGCATTTCTTCTGCGCAGTGCCCCAGGGTGTCCCACTGCCAGGCGACTCAGCAACCTGGCAGTTAGGATACGGTCATGGAAAGCAGCTGATGGGGATTGAAGAGTCCTTTGACTGAGCCAGGAATGTCTCTTAGCCCTGTTCTCTGGAGCTGCAGGTCGCTAAAGGGGAAATGTAGACAAACTCCTCTGTTCTTCTGGAACACTGGCTGGTGCAAGACAGTTGACTCTCAACAAACAGAAGTGTCTCTGACTGTATCAGTCAGCCGTCTCTGGTGTCTGAAACAATCCTTTCAGGACAGGTGGCTGTTTTTATCAATTTCAATGGCTAACTTCAAATAGATTTCCTGAGTCCAGATCCAGACTCTTACCATTCTATAAAACAGATTAAGGCTATCAAAGCCATAGTGCTTAGACAAGTATTTACATTATCTGTTTGTTTGGGGCTTTTTTGGGGTTTTCGTTGGTTGATTGGTTGGTTGATTGATTGGGTTTTTTAATAATTACTTTGGGAAAGCATTTTTCATCACACTTGGACTTTAAAAATCCACTTGATTTAGAACCTTTTTTAGAAGACAGTAGTCCTCATTCAAAGGCCAATGAGCAGAATGAAAAGCTGCCATTTACTTCAATAAACTTTGAATTAGATTTTGCATTTTTAGGACTTCCAGGGTAAAAAGTTGAAAGATAAACTTAATCTAGGTTTCTAAAATTATTGTTCATTTTCTACAGTGTAAAAGCCAAAATAAAGTTGCAAAGCTTTAAAATGTATTTTTTAAAATCTGCTATCTGGTCTCCTTAACTGACAGTGATGTTCTGATGCATGTGCTGCTTAACTCCTCTCTGATGCACTTCATTAAAATGTTTACAGCTAGCACAGCTCTTTGTTGGGTTTTTTTTTAAAGCCCTTCATTCTGCTCTAGGATCACCTCTTTTCTCCTACCCACATGCCCTGCAAAACATTTGTTGCCTTATTTTGTAAAAAGGGATTCACTTTATATGGTCTAACTGTGGAAGAGAGAATGTGGTTCTAGAATTTGAATGTTGGAGAGAAGAGCAAGAATGAGGTAAACAGCTATTTGATGTCTGTCTTTTCACAGTAGCACAATGGCTAATTCCTAGGGCCTCTGACCTTTTAGTGTCCTGTAACAGAGTACTTGCATTAATCTGTTGCTTATCTGTCACCTACCACATTTGATATTTCCAGCCTCTGCTTTCAATTATCAGTCATTAGAGGTAGCACTGAGTAATTTCAGGAGAAAACGCCTGAAACCTTTGACCTGTTTTTGTCAGATAACCACAAGTGTTCACTGTAGATAAACTATCATTTCATTATATTCAAGATGTAAACGAGTGTCGTTTGTAGTGTATCAGCTTACTGTAACCTTTATCACCTTGAAGTGATTAAAACTGACTGGTTTACTTAGTGCTTATACAAAGAATTCAGAGTCAAACAGTGAAATTCAGTGAGATTAGTGTAAATGGACTGATACAGTTACATGTGGTCTGTGAGATCCTCGTTTTGCTTTGGCATGTGTATTTAGTAGTTAAAGAGTGACATTAAGTTGATTAGTGAGGCTTCACTATTTGTGAATCCAGTTGAGATCCTGGGATCTTGGACTGTAAAATCAGCTTATTACAACACATCTTTGGATTGTTCCCCCGTTTGTCAAAGAGCTTTCACTTTCCCTACATGTCACCACATACCAAGCTCTTCAGGGAAAGCAAAGCACATGTCAGTGCGGAGCTAATCACTAATTAAAGAGCACATCTAGTAGCCCCTCATGCACTATGATCTAAACTCATTTCTAGCACTTTTTACATTTTTTAAGCTCAGTCAGCAGCTGATCAGACATTTATAGCTGAATTGGTAAAATACTAATGACCTATTAGACATGTTCACTCACACATGTGCTTTGTATTTTTTTCCAGAAGACAAATACTTTTGCTAACGAAAATCAGTGTGTGATATTTTTTCTTGGTGTAAAAGATGACCCCTTTGCCAAAATACTTGGTTCTGGTGTAAATTTGTCTTTATTCTTCTTAGAGCTGGGCTTAGTGCTAATGCAGTATGAATATTTCATCAGTTTGCCACATGGGTGGAAAATATCATTCTTTCCCATCTTAACACACAGGTGTTTGTGATACTCCCCTGAGCCATGATTCGTCTGATGTAACCATAGTGCTGAATATATAAGTTTCAGGTAGTATAAAACCAACATTTTTAAAAGTTGATGCTAAGAATCTTGATCAATGAGAGAAAATTAAGAATTTTGTCATAATCAGCATTAACTCTAATATTCTAGTAATTTTTACTTAGAAAAATTTTATTCCTCTAATGGTTAAAAAAGGACTTCCTGATTTTCTGGTCAACTGGTTTTTAGATGCTGTGATGGGTTCCACAGAGATGCATTTTGGCAGATGAACTGAGCAGAGCTGGAATGACATGAGAACACTCTGGAAGAACTGGATACTTAAAAATTTTAACCTGTATTTTTTGGGCTGCCATTGTTGAAAAGCTCTCTCCTGTGAAATAAAAATATTTGAGACATGGTGCCCTCTGCACTTCATGCCGTTTCAGGAGGACAAAGGACCAGAGAGATACCCTGCTGAGCATTCATGGTCTTCCCTGACAAGGCATTTATCAGATGCAGAAAGGATCAAGACTTGTGTATTATTTTCAGTGTTAAAATACTCAATATCATTAAATAACATTTCGCTTTTGTAACTTGGCTATCGTTCTAGCCATTAGTCATTATTGCAACATCACCATCACTGCTTTTTTACAGTCTACTATATAATTCAAGATCTTAACTTGTCTAAATTTGTAAAAATTGCTTTTATAGTTTGTATATTGGCCAACAAAAATTTGCAGTTTGAGATTCTGGCTTCATTGTGGAGAGCGGGTCCTCCCTGGACTCAGGGTTTTCCACGATGTTCAGTGCCTGTTTGCTATGAACCTTGGTTTCTGCAGGTTGTTGCTGCTCCCAAGTCCTGGCCTGCCTGTAAATGCTGTCTGAACCCAGGGAAATTTTGAACTTGTGTCCCTTTCAGATGCAGTGCTGTCTCTTCCTTGGGTATACGTGGAAACACAGATAAGTACTATCTGTGTGAGCTGTAGTAATTAATTTTGGGCCCATCAGGAAGTGGCTATCAGTATTCTTTCAGCAGTTGTGAGTGGTCCTGAGACAACCCCACCGATGCTATCGCAGGGTATTGGAGAGGTTTCTGTCCAAACTGTAACACAGAGGGAGAGAACTGCTGTTTCCAAACTAGTGTTACTAATTAAAAGGTACTTGTAAGAAACTAGACAAAAGGAAACCTCAAACCCAAACAGAAATGAAACAGGTCAGGAGTACTGGCACTTAAACCTTTAATTCGGTATCTAATACTCCAACGCTTACTCATAGTGAGTAGTGCTTAGTTACCCACACGCATATGCTGGTAAATACTTGATGAATAAATACCAACCAGAGATATCAGAAAGGCTTGTTACATTAAGTGTCTACCTTTAATATATTCTTCATTTGAAAGTTATTGACATATCTGTTTCGTGTCAGCTTCAAAATGTTCAGTTACAACCTTAGAAACTTGCAGCAGACTCTTTGCCCTAGAAAATAATCCTCCCCCGTTCAGTGCATTTGCATATGCTAATCTCTGCCAAGTTCTCTCTGAAATGAAAGGCTTTACATGGACATGAAAAAAAAAAAATAGGCTAACAACTCCCAAACCTCAAGTCAGATCTCTGTATATATCTCACAGTTTAGAACCGAGCAGTGGAGCTGCTAAAGAGCCTGTATCCTGTTTCTCTTCAGCAGCAGCCCATTCATCTTCAGGCACAGAGCAGCCAGTTTACATGCTTCTGCCTCTTTTCTGCTTTACTTTTTCTACACAGTGTATGATGGCAAACCCATCTAAGCTAAATACACACTTGAGCCAAGTAAACCTCACAGTTAGCAGACAATTTTCCTTTTGTCAGCCAGGAGAAAGTTCATTTTCACTGAAGATAAAGTGTTCTTCTAGCCTATATATTTTATTTTTGGTGGTTCTTAAGGCAACATAGATTTGTACATTTAAAAAAATATATGATGATGAAAACAAGGATAGTTTATATTTTTAAAGGGGTGAAAGGGAAGTGCAGTGTAAGGGACTAGCTACATCGCCACAGGTGACTTAACTAGTAACTACTGCTCTGAAAAGAATGTAAACAGAGTCACAGAGTCATAGAATGATTTGTATTGGAAGGGACCTCAAAGACCATCTAGTTCCAATCCCTCTGCCAGGGGCAGGGACACCCTCCACCAGAGCAGGTTGCCCAAAGCCCCATCCAACCTGGGCTTGAACACTTCCAGGGATGGGGCATCCACAGCTTCTCTGGGCAACCTGTTCCAGTGCCTCACCACCCTCACATGGAAGAATTTCTTCCTAATATCTCACCTAAATCTCCCCTCTTTTAGTTTAAACCCATTACCCCTTGTCCTGTCACTGCCCTCCCTGATAAACAGCCCCTCTCCAGCTTTCCTGTAGGGCCCTTTAGGTACTGGAAGGCCACGATTAGGTCTCTCCAGAGCCTTCTCTTCTCCAGGCAATACCTTTCCCTCAATAGCTCTTACTTTAATATGTCTGTAACTGCACCCTTACATGGCAAGCCCAAAATGTGGTTGGGTTTGTTTTTTTTTTCTTTTAGTGCATTTCTATTTTGTAAGGCTACACATACATTATAATAATACACATATGCAGGTTTTTATATAAAAATGTATATATGTATACACACATAAACACATACACATTGTGTATGTAGACAAAATTGCTTGCATGTACACATTAACATGACTATATAAGTATAAATATACATACATGTTGTAATAAGATACACATTTATTATTTATACATATACCATCTAGTAATCTAAACATGCACTTTTTCAGAACTGACAGTGTTCCTCCCTCAGATGTGACGACTGTTAATACTAAAAGGTAGCATTTAGAGAAGCTGGGTGCAGTCATAAATGTTCAACTGGTTATCCAAACCAAATCCCAGCTCTGAGTGTTTTAGGCTTTGTCCACCATCAATAAAACAAAGCAGGCAGGTAGAACCTCTCCAGAAGTGAGTTGTCTCTTCTCATAGAGCACAGCTTCTTCAGAGGTTAATGATACATTGCACTCTGTGGCAATGGAAACCACGGATCATTTTCCTTTCCACATCCGTAATATCTGAAGTATTAATCCCATAAAATGGTCATCAGCCAGTACTGTGGCCTGTATGTTTACTTGCCACATCAAAACACATATTCCATTGCAGAAGTCCCTCCTAATTCAGGATCAGAACTGCAGCAGACAGTGGAATTAACCCCAAATCAATTGCAAACTCAAATACACTGAAAACCTCTGTTTATTCTCCCTTAAAATTCTGTGCAATCCTGAATTAAGCAATGATGAGGTTAACTGTTTTATTTTAAATTGTGGCTGTGTCAGAAGCAGTGGGAGCGGCACCTGCCCACCCACAGCAGGTTTGAGGGGACTTCTCATGCCAGGAGCGGTGCTCCCTTTGCTGCTGGGATGACAGATCCACTCAGCCCTGATTCATGGCTCCTTCTGACCACTGGCAAGATGACGCTTATGCCGTTAGAGTATGACATGTGTTAATTTATATGATGTAACAGCTTCCTAAATATATAGTAGTCTTAGTGCACTTTAGCACCACTTCAGAATTTACTGTGTTAAGTGGCAATGAGCAGCATTCCTCTCATCTGCCTGGTTGTTAGCGGCAATTAGTGTTTTCCAAAGTCATGTATGACTGACATTACCACTGCTGCACTTATGACTAAACCGAAGTCCTAAATCCTTTCCCAGCTTTTAGTTTGTCCATTTTTCTACTTACTTTACAACATGCCCTCTTTCAGCTCTTTTTTGATATTCTTTCCACTCCAGCCTCTGGAATTTGTATAAAAGCCACCGTGGCTTTTTTTTTCTTTTGAACTGAAGACACTGGGCTGGTGGAATTTCTTTTAACTGGAAGTATGTCTGGGCTTGTGGTTTTATTATTTGCAGTTTTGTATTGTTCTGTTTGTTTACTCCCAAGCGCAGGGAACGCTCCATTAATCATGGGAAATGGGCATTCATTTCACCTCTTTAATTTACGTTCAACTCTTTTTCTCACAGTTGAAAGGGACAAGGACTTCTCCCACCAGCGAAGGCACTACAAAGAGTTTCGCTTTGACCTTACTCAGATCCCGCACGGAGAGGCAGTGACAGCAGCTGAATTCCGGATATACAAAGATCGAAGCAACAGCCGCTTTGAGAATGAAACCATTCAGATTAGCGTGTATCAGATCATCAAGGAGTATCCAAACAGGTACCCTGTTGGCACGAACATATCACATGTTGAATAACATCTCATGTTTCTATTTTAAGTAGGGAGACAATAGCTGGTCATAAGCGTACCCTCAGCAAGGCATCGTTGCTGTCACTGTGGCTTGTGCAATATTAATTACTAGGTAACGACAACAAATACTGAGCGAGGATAAGACTTACCTTCAACATAATTTATTCTAGGTTTATGGAGAGATATGTTCAGTCTCACCAAATAATCTGCCAATGCACAGAGGGGGTGAGGGTTCACGTTCTCAGTGAGCAAATGGTGGACTCATATGCGCAGTCCAAGGATCTGGATTTGGGAAATGCACCATTTGCTGACACTGAGGTACTTGCTACTAGCCAAGACTCAATTAGCTCCTTAAAGGCAGATAGATTGTTCAACTGTGTTTACTTTTGAAGGAGCATGGCTTTTTTGCATGTGTTTTAATATTCTGCAGAATGTAATAAAGTCATGCACTAACTTTAAGGTGACATATACACACTTAACACATGCTGCTCGCCATAACTGAATGTTAAAACAAATATGATGTAACACATGAGCAAATCTATGAATCTAAGTTTGTAGAGCTCTGTGTGTGACATACATCCAAGACTCTGTAAGACTTGAGTAAACGACCAGATTTCACTCGGCAAAGTAGCTAAATACCTGAAAATCCCCATTAAGAACTAGTAGCAATTCCAAGGTGCTTCTGAAAAAAAGCTACATAAACCCAAAATTTGGGTTTAGAAATTAAATTAGTTTATGTCTTTTCTCAGAAAAGTGGAAAAAAATGGTTCTGTTTTGAGATAAACAAAATCTCTTGCTCATCTTGGAACAGATAAACCATTTCTATCCCGGGCATGTTTAGCAAAAGCAAAGAAAATGACAGCCGAAAAGTGCAGCGTATTCTGGTGGAAAAAAATGCCCCATCACCAGGTAGCTCGAAGGCTGGGCTAGAGTTCAAATCTCTTTTCTGCCCACAGAAGCTTGAGCTTGTACCTTCCAGGTGAGATGTCTGAACATCAGGTTCTAAAATCTTTATGACTATAAACAGGGAGTTATTTTATATATATAACAGGAGGTAAAGCACTCATCCTTCCAGAATACTTTCTGTTTCCTTAGTAAATTTGGGCAAGAACAAAACAGTGCGGAATTTATTTTTATTTTTACCTCTGTCTTCAGCTTGCAAAAATTCTTTTGACATAGGTTCTAAAGGAAACTTCTTGGAAGAAAGAATGAAATGGGAAGGGACAAAACATACCTTTTTAAAGAGCACAGGTCAAGGCTAGTGTGACAAAAGATCTTCACCTGCAAACTCAACAGATTTTTTTAAAAAAAAATAATGGAAAAAGTTCATTTTCCTAATGAATTTGATGTTTTGTTGTTTGGTTTTGTTTTTTTTATGGTTTCCCAGTATGTTGTTTCTCTTCTATTTTAGAGAAAGCAAAAGTGTTTACTGATCTGAAGCAAAAAACCCGTGAACATTATCTGACTTGTTAAAATTACAGCTGTCTCTAGGAAACCATTAAAGAATGCTCTTGATTTGTTTCAATATATAAACACCAATTTATAAACATTCTGTATTTGTATTTATAAAAATAAAAGCCCAATGTCCTCTGATGGAAATATGATGCTGGAAATGGGGACGTGCAATGATATACCACCCATTTGATTTCACCAGTATAACTACAGAAACTTCAGGTATAGATTGTTTCCCTCTTGCTGTTAATTTTGCCAGTCTCTACTCATATATGGAGTACACAGAGGCAAATGCCTCAGTGAGACAGGATGGGAGAAGAAAACAAGCTCTCCACTGTTCAAATTAGAAACAAGGAACTTTTCCTACCTTTCCACCTGCTTCTTGATACCTCCAGGCAAAAAAGCTCACGATAATTATTTTTTTTTCCCCTCAATAACGCAACTGTTTTGGGGCCCAGACATCATTAGTGCTATTCTTGACTCTGTCACATTAGGTTTGTCCTACATATGTACATGCGATTTTTAGGTGTACAATTTTCAGAAGCTGCAACTGCAGAATGTGGGGGTGAGAGAACTATGAGGGTGGTGAGGCACTGGCGCAGGTTGCCCAGAGAAGCTGTGGAGGCCCCTCCCTGGAAGTGTTCAAGGCCAGGTTGGATGGGACTTTAGGCAATGTGGTCTAGTGGAGGGCATCCCTGCCCATGGCAGGGGGGCTGGAACTAGCTGATCTTTGAGGCCCCTTCCAACCCAAACCATTCTATGATTCTATAATGTCCCACACTCCTTACTAGTGCCACACCACAGCAAAACTGCTGGGTTTGACCCTGTTCCCCCACCCTTCTTTGCTTTGAACAGGAAATGTGGGTGTCTGACTGGGCTCTGCAATCCCAAACGCAATCCTGCTGTGCTTTCAGGCAAGGAGCGGTCAGGTTTAAGGTTTCTCCGTTGTAACTAAGGATTGTATTGTAGTCTCAGATGTTTTTCTGTCTCTGTGGTACCATGGCCGCTGAAGTGCGTGTACTGACTTCGCTCGGAGTTTGCTGAAATGACAGTCTTTGAGACTGAAGTTTTCTGTTTGTTCTAAGTAAGCGTGTAAAGCACAGCCTATGGCAAGGCAAGCTTTCCTACGCAGCCCTGCCAATGTACTCCTACCCGGATCTTTTCTCATGACGAAAGTAATGTAGTCCAACAGGCCAAATCCTTGTTCATGATCTGGTGGCAGCTAGCCACTAATTTAGCTAAACCCCAAGGATTCTTCCCGCATTAGGGAATCCTCAAGTGGCATTAAGATACTAAAGCAGCTTTCTGGAATGAGGCGAGAGGTGAAGCAGCATTATGGGGATGGCCTATTACATAGTAATCGTGATTTGATTTGGTCGAAAACTTTGCTGGGTTTCAAGGAACATATCGATGGTTTATTCCACCTTTACTTCCATAAGTGACCCAGGAGACCTGGAGCTTCTTAGACATTCTGCCCGCAGCCTCTTTGCTGAAATTCTTGACTGTGGTAGCATTTCTGCTGTAGACAACTGGCCATTTGGGACCAGACTGAGATCACTAAACTTAAACAGCCCCCATAAAGGTAAAACCAATCAGCTGTATTCTGCCTGAATGTGTTCACTGTTGCATTTCAGGCTATTTACAACATAATGCCTTACTTTTTTATTATGTGTTGTGGGCTATTTTTTAAAGAGAAATATTTTTTAAAATTAGAGCCAAAATTTGCAGCTGTTTTTCATTTTAGGTGTGATTGGTTTTTTTTTCTTTTCACAGAATAAAGGAGAATTTTAAAATTAAAAATGTCATAAAATGTGATGAGAAGTTTGAGTTAATGACACCAGCTAATGGGACAATCCTGATCCTGGAGCTCTCACTGCCTTCTCAGGGGTCAGGTTTTCACCCTAGGTTCCTACTAATTGTGAAAAAAATCTGTTTTTTTTCCTGACAAATACTATGAATTTCTGTAGTAAATTGCTGCTATGTGGGCTAAATCATTAGCATCAGTTCATAGACATTTTCTGTAGTCTACTATGTGTTCTCAAGAATCAGTTCTAGTTTTCTCTAGGTACCCACAACTACTTTTTGGTTCATTTGCTGAGTTAATGGGTAACAATCTGCCTCTTTGAGTCTAATACCTTAGCCAGATCATTATGCTTGTAGGAAGGCAGGCAAGAAAGCTGATATATCAGTGCCAAATATGCTTTGGTGTGAGTTTCTGCTGCAGTACAAAATAATAAAGTCACGTTGAGGAAAGATCCACAGGGGAAATTTGTCCTTTATAGGGATTTCCGGAGTGTGGCATCAGTAGTGTCCTATTCTGATTTGGCATATGAGATATTGTGCATCCTCCCTTTTGAAAATATTTCTTATCTGTCCCAGTAAAGTTTGTAGTTGAAAGAATCTATATGGGAAAACAATTGTATTCTAGGAGGAGACAAGATAAATATGAAATTATAGCACTGTGATATTCTAATGTTTTGTATTCCTAATGATCTTACAGGTTACTATTATATCTGCTGAATGATACAAGAAATATTTATAAATAAACATCTTAAAAGCTGTCACGTTCAGAATTAAACCTTTCAGCTTTTGAATTCTGATAAAACTGCTTATCAGAGAAAAAAGTTGGCATTTAAGACTCCAGAGAGTACTATTTATGGGCTTGTGGTACGTTGTTAATTTGTTCAGTGCTAGCATAGCCGGTCAGACTCTTTTGAATTGCAAGACTTTTCCTGTTAGCTCCAGAGGGAGAACGCATGTTTTCTCCTTGTGTGGTCATTAGCACAGTTCTACTAGAATGGAAGTGATAGGAGCCCACTAAAAGATTACCCTTTAAGCAAAGAAAAAAAAGGTGGCTTTAATTCAATTCAGCTGTATTTTATTAAAAAAAACCAACACACACACACAAAAAAAACCCAAAAATCCCCAACACCAAAAAACCAAAAACCAACCCAAAACTCTCCTTTATAATTTCTGAGCTATTTAAGCTGATTCTGTAGATATTTCTCACACGTAAGTGAACATATGCTTGTCATAACTCCTTTGGTCTTATTTTCCTGAGTGTTGAACAACTACAGTTTCAAGAACTACACGAGATGTTTTTATCAGTACCAGACCTTCTAGGTGCATTTACAGTGTTTAGTCTAGATAAGACATTTCCCATGATGTCATTCCGATTAAATAACGTAAGAATACAGCGACAGGATCATTGCAATTTTAAATCCACTTTTTATACACAAAGGCTATTATTTCTGTCTGTCTTCGCTCTTTTAAGAGTATACTCTTGCTGTCTGTAAGGTAACAACATGATTCCAAGGTCTGTGTAAGCCAAGTCTGTCTTTGGCTGACTCAGGCAATCAAAATTTAGAATAAAATACTTTTTTTCCTGTATATTATTGTTGTGATTACTACTTATGGCAGAAAAGAAATAGGTTTCTATAGCTATAGATTTAGGTTTAAAAGGCTAAATGGTGAAAACAGTTTTTAATAATGCATGTTGCTTTGTAGAAGCATGTAAAGTGAAACTGATGAGAGTTAAATATCTTGGGTTTAGTGTGGTCATTGCAGTAAATTATTTGCAACACAGATGTGGTTCTGGAACCAATTGTGTCAGGAGATATGTGAAAACAGAACAAATAAACGATCCATGCTAAACATATAGTAACATGATTATATTAACTCCCTGGAGCAGCCCTTCTGAATTACTGGAAGTTTTCATGGGAACAAATTTGAGAGTATACCAGGGAACTCAGGGTTAAAATATAATAATTACATTATTGAATACATACATAATTTTTACTTTGATATGGAGACTTATTTTCTAAACATCTGTACTAATATGATACTGTCTGAACTGTCATCTATTCATGTTTTGTCATATGATACAGTTGCTGTCATAGGTTACTAATAACAGATTTTTTTTTAGCAATGCTATGCCTTTGAATTTTAATAGAAATTGGAATGTGATTTTGACATTTTTTGTCTTTTACACTGAACGGTTTATAAAAGTTAATCTTCCTGAGACATTCTAGTGCTGAAAGATGAATCCTTTATATACAGCCTCAATTATATATTTTGTCTATTTATATCAGGAAACTGGATTTTTCAGATTTTCCAGACCTGTAGTTTTCACATGCTGAGACTCATTTCAGAAAGTCCTCTCAGGGGAAATACCTGTATTAAACTTAACAACTGCATGTTAGCTATAGCACATGCCGTACTGTGTCATGATGAAGATATGTCAAAGGTTTATTCATTTGGACTCCAGAAAGTTACTGTCAGCAAGGAAATTAAGGACAAAAATACTAATATTTGAATGCCTTAACTCTGTATTTTCTTTGACTTAGGGATGCAGACTTGTTCCTGTTAGACACCAGAAAGGCTCAAGCTTCTGACGTGGGCTGGTTTGTGTTTGACATTACTGTGACCAGCAATCACTGGGTGATTAATCCACAGAACAATTTGGGCTTGCAACTCTGCGCTGAAACTGGGGATGGTAAGATCATAACGCCATATATGCTCTTGTCATCTCTTGCTGGGAACCTTTTCTGGATGGGTGTTTTTTAATTTGACTGGTTGATAATTCACTGGGAGTTTATAAGCAAAGAACACAAGTCTTATCCTGCCACAGCTAATGTCTGCAAGCTTTCTATTATTCTTAATTCTATAGAATATGGCAATTATAAAGCTAACTGAATCAAGTTAAATTAGATGATGTTTGGGATAAAAGCTCTTACCAATAAAAATGAAGTTCCAATTTAATGTTCTTCCACTGATGATTGCATACATGAAACTCAAGTAGATTTGTGGAATTTTTGTTTTAGAAAGCTTCTAAAGATCTTTCTGGGCTGAAGCATGGAGAAAGGTGTAAAAAAACCTCAGGACAGTTCAGGAGGTATCTCATAGCTGTTGGTATGGTATGGAGAAAGGTTAACAACAGGGTAATGTGGGAATTGGTTTTCCATAATTTGAAAAAAAAATAAAATTCAAAACCCATCTGGAAATGAGTTAAAAATTTGAAATCTTGACAATCTTAATTAGCTGAAAATTAGAAAGAACACTATCAAAACTGATATCAGAGCTGTGTGATTTTTGGTACAAATTTACTAGGTTACTATACTATTCACTGTTATGCTCTTCATTAAAAAGTAAAAATGCATCTCAATGCAAAGTTATATTTTAAGAAGAAAAGTTCTTTACTTAGACTTCTTTAGAAAATAATAAAAAGAGACTTATATGCTGTTTTTTCTGTGATGGTTCACTTAATCCATGCTACTTTACAAGCAAACTTTCAGATTTAGCTCTTTCTTGTCAAAAAGCTTTTTATGTCAGAGGTCAAGGGATCTATGATGCCAGTTAATCTAAACCTTAGCTGACATAATGTTAATGAGTAGCAGAAGAAACCCTGGTGTAAGGATTAATATTTTTTTCTTCTTTCTTTGTTCTGGCTACATTTTCTCATTGTTTTTGATCTGAATTCTCCCTCAGGCTCAGCTGGGCTGTGAACAAAGCCTCTCCTACTTTTCCGGCAAGTGCTCTGGCTGACGGAGAGTTATGCAAAAACTGTCCGCCATTAGGCACGATGCTTAAAAAGGGAGCTGGCAGGCCTGAACCAGAGCGGACGACCGTTTCACCTAATATTGCCTGTACGGTCCGAGTACAGCAGTGAAAAAAAGAGGTGGCAGTGCAAAGCAGACCACGTCGTTGCTGGGTTCAACCAGCCCTCAGAGGCACTGCACATGAGCCTGGGCTGTGTGGGGAGAGGGTCTGTTAGGCAGCCTGGTTTTGTGAAGCCATTTTTAAGCCCTTAAAATTCTGGAGAGGTGACATCTCCGTTAGGCATCCAAATTAGGTGGGCTGGCTTCTGACCAGTTTTCCTGCTCCAGAATAAACTCCATCCTTGAGGTTTTTTTTCCAGGAGATTCAAATACAGAAATTCTTGAAAATTAAATATCCATGAAAGGCATTCATTAAGAAACCCTGGAACCATCAACTTGTTAGTTCTAGCCTCAAAATTATATCCGTTCAGTAAACAACAGGAAAGTTTGTATGGGTAAAAGGAAACCTTTAGGTTAACACACTGAAGAAATTGTAAATGAACAGTTTATGTAAATATTTCCCCTGTCCTACTCCCAAGATCAGAAAGGTGATAGATAATTTTCTATTTTAAATTCCAAAGCCACAGGCAGTTTTACCTCCTGCACCTCACTTATTTGAATTTCTCAGCGCAGCTGCCTGAGTGAGGAGGGGATTCCCCTCTTCCCTCACTTTCTGCTCCCCTTTCCGTTTATTCATGCAAGAGGAGTGCCCTTCTAGGGACTAAAGTTTTCAAAACTATAGGGAAAACCTGTGCTATACCACTTCAGCTTAGCATAAGGAAAATCATCCTTTCATGATCTTACAATTTTGCTCTTAAGGCTTTGATTATTTTCATTGGGTTGCTGTTACTTCTGGAAGCTATTAGAAACACCAGCAGTTGAATGACATGTTTGTGTACAGATGGAACATGAATTTTTATACATGACTCAGTATGTAGTGGACTCTGTCTGTAACCCAGAGAACCCCACCCACCTTCCCTCCAACTAGTTTTCTATGAAAACTCAGAGACTGGTTCAAATCAACTGAAAAACCTCACCCTTGGCTGAAGTGAACTGTAGGCCGTGCAGGTCTGAAGCACGTTTCTTCATGCCTCCATCTGTCCACTGAGTGTATGGGAGGTAGAGGAGTCCTGACTCCATAATTGGAGAGACATTTGTGATAGGATCCATTAACCTTTCTATTGCAACAGACCATTAAACTAAATGGGATTTTGTTAAGTCAGAAGATCCCTGTTTGAGGTATTCAGGTGCTGCACTGGGGCCCTGGATAATCAAGTCTGTAAATACATACTAATTTTTAGATTTATTCATACAGCACCTTTAAAATGGGGTGCAAATACTTACTGAGATTCCGGAGTGCTACTATATTGTTATCATTACCATTAACAGTAATCTCACAGTTATCTTTCAGTGACTTTTTAGGCAATTACATGTGTAGATATATTTCTTTGGTGATCCCTGAAGATGGTGCATAAATAATAATAATGTCTACATGAGGGATAAAAAAGTTTGTAACTATTTAATATAACACTGTGATAAAAACAACTTTGGAAGAATGTCTGGTTGTTGTAATTCATATTTTTCTCCCTTTGAAAATGCTGAAAAAGTACAAAAAGCCACATGACATTGGAATGTGTTTTCTTTTTTCTTTAAGACAGTATTTGGTATCATACGCCTCATTTTAGCATGAAATGTAGACTTTTTCTCTTAATGGGACGTTTTATTTTGAACAGTAAGAATAAAGGTTTGCATGACACATATGGAAGCTGTCAACATATAATGCACTGTTTCCCTGGGGCTGCGGTAAATTAAGGATCAGGGTTTTTATATTCTCTTTTTTAATGTCTCCTCAACATTCTGCAGCATCCCCTCTTGGCCAGTTCCCTCCTTTTGACTCCAAAACTCTCCATGGTGTTTAAAATGAGAGGTGATCATTTTCACACTGATGGAAGTGCGGGTGTGAGATGATTTGCAGCATAAAATCAATGCAGATGCAGAAACAATTCGAAAAGCTCCATGTGACGCTTTTCCTGTATATATACCATATGTCTCCTAAGACATAAAACATGTTCCAGTGAATCAGCACCTTTGTATTAACATTTAACATTTTTATAATTGGAAGTTAGCAACGGTTTGAACATCATTTTTACTGGAGGAATATAAATAGCTGCAAGAATATTCCTTTTGCTGATTATATCAGTGCTGAAGAGAACCTAGTGTTGTCTACAGAAAATGGGAGAGGAAGATAACATGTAATGGTGATTGTTGATGATGCACAGAATAAAACAGGTTCCAAATACACAGCACTCGATGCAACGTCCTGGGTAGCTCCCACAGCTGGGCAGTTCTGTACCTTTTCTTAGGCTACTGCAGCTCTCAGTTATTTTCCACCCACCTGCACATCAGTGGGGAAGAAACTGGTGGTAAATTTGAAAATCCCAAGCTGATTAAAGTGGTTTCTGTAACCACATAGTCCTATGGAAGGTTTCTTTGGTCTTTCTTGCTGTTTGAGGCGTGCAGGCAGTAGGAATCCTCAGATCCCCAACTTTGACTCTTACATCTGGTTGGTTTTTTTTGGTCATAGCAAAGGGAAACTTGGCAGAAATAGGGTTCTTGATCCAAGTGAAGACTGGGGAAGGCCAATTCTCTCTCCAGCACGTATTTGGGTACACTCGAAATGTGTCGCCTGTAAGGGGGTTTGGCTTCTAATCCTACAGGCAAGAGGAAGGATTGGTGAGGTCCTTGTCCAGCAATGATGAAGGAGACATTAAGAGACACATTCTCTCTTTTTTAACCTCTCCTCCTTTCGACCGGGGCCTACCAAGCTCCTTTTCTCCTACAAAGCCTTCAGAGAGGCAGCATGGCCACATTCTCGATGTCACAGAGGGTGGCTTGCTTGCTTTCAACACACAGCAATCTCTGGCTTCTTCAGGTAGTCAGCCTAATACTTTACATTAGCCTTGGCCTCACCTTTACAACACTAAGTGTTATCAATCTCATCCCAAGGTTGCCCCCCCAGCCAACCTTAGCACCTAATTTACATGACCACAGTAGCCTTCAGGTACTCTGAAGGATGCTTCTGCGTTGTTACATTTAAGTCTCTTGGTGGATCTGGTATTTACAAGGCAAAGTATCAGGAGTGAGTTCACGTTCATTAGTGTCCTTACAGTGGGGGAATTTAGGATATATATATTTATATTGATATATATATGGACTTTGGCAGGCCATAGCCCTGCCTAAATTTTGAGCCATCTGGAAGCCATATAGCCATGTTAGCACAGCACTGAACCCGAGCTAATATATCCTGCCCCTCAGCAGGTTTTATTAGCTTGGGCTCAAGCACTGCCTAAGTACAGCTACATGAGTTCTGGTTCAGAGCTGACTTTGGCCAAAGTTACACTAGTAAATTAAACATGCTCAGGAATACTGTGGTGTGAAACGAGCCGGAGGGTTGACTCTCTCAGTCTCCAAAACAGGATGACCCCATGGCAGTTGTCCCCTGGGCACTGTCCTGGGGTGCTGCGGACCCTGCAGTGATGCTGGCATAGGAGGTAGGTGCACCAGGAGCACCTCCCACCCTGAGCAGAGCAGATGATCCAGCTCCAGTGCCTGGGAGTGCTCCTGGGCACTCTTTAATTTACTCAGATAGGTGTAACCCATGTTTCCAGCTGGGTCAGAAATATAGTCAGCATTTTCTTGTGTCTGCTTGTAGCAAGCGATATGAACACACCCTTTGTTAGTAAGGGCACAGTTACTTTCAGCAGGAGGGTCAGGGAGGTAAGATGGGCTCCTGACCCTTCTCCTGCCATCACTGCATACGGGTGCATACTGATCCTGGCTGTAAAGCTGTGCAACTCCCCCTCCACTCTGCTCCCCAGACAGATGAAAGATACATCTGCTTCTCAGCACCAGTATTTTAGAGATAAATGTGTTTGTGTTTCCTTTCATTCAGATGACTTTTTTCCATTTTATTCTTTGGTGGATGACCAATTAATCTAATCTCTCCTTGTTTTATTGTCTTCCTGAACACATTTTTAACGGTGCAGAAAAGCCCTAGGACTCCCACAAACCATTCACAGTTTAAGTACATTAAATTGAAAGGATAAATAAAGTACTTAGCAAGTGTATTTGTGTATGATTACATCTGATTTTTTGTGTAAGCATACATGGTACTGCCACATCATACAGCATACCAGGGCTCCTAATGTATTCCCAAGTGCTTTCTTCAAGAGCTTTACGAATATCAAAATCAACACAAAAAGATAAGCAAAATTCCTTCAACTGAACTGAATAAAACAAACAAAATGTAAGATTTTAAAAACAGAAGCTGAATCTTTAGCTTTGACTAAAGCTGTGAAGCCTAGGAAAGGCAGAGCAGACCATCCAAGACCACTCATTTTTCAAAATTCCTTAAAGCCTCCAGGGAGCAGAAGAGTTAATAAAGCACACAAAGATGGGGGAGGGGGTGTTACAAAAGCATATTTTATGTTGATAAAGATAAATGTGTCCACCAAAGGAAAAGTTTGCATCACAATTTATGTAGATGACACAACAGAGATGGTATGGAATACTTTGGAGTTGGAATATTGAGGATGTCATATATGGACCATCATATTTTTGGTGTTAGGTTTTCTCTTCTCCTTTTTTTAAAATAATTCTTCATTTAAGCTTTGGTAGCCAAACTCTATCTCAATTATTTTGTTTCTGTGAAGTCCCATTGCTCTCAAGAGCACTGTTCAGGCATGAGAAATTATACAAATTTCTATCCAATTTTGAAAACTACTGTGCGAGCTTTCAGACTCAGAGCCTCAGGACAGTTTTTGCTCAAATGTGAGATGTTATTGGAATCAAAATCAAAAATAGTGTGGCCAGCAGGTTGAGGGAGGTGATTCTCCCCCTCTACTCCACTCTTGTGAGATTCCCACCTGGAGTACTGCATCCAGCTCTGGGGCCCCAGTACAGGAAAGAGATGGAGCTGCTGGAGCAAGTCCAGAGGAGGGCCACAAAATTGATCAGAGGGATGGAGCACCTCTCCTATGAGGACAGGCTGAGGGAGGTGAGGTTGTTCAGCCTGGAGAAGAGAAGGCTTTGGGGAGACCTAATCGCGGCCTTCCAATACCTAAAGCGGACCTACAGGAACACTGGTGAGGGTAATGCAGTGACAGGACAAGGGGTAATGGGTTTAAACTAAAAGATGGGAGATTTAGATTGGAGATTAGAAAGAAATTCTTTCCTGTGAGTGTGGTGAGGCATTGGGAGAGGTTGCCCAGAGAAGCTGTGGAGGCCCCATCCCTGGCAGTGTTCAAGGCCAGGTTGGATGTGGCTTTGGGCAACCTGGTCTCGTGGAGGGTGTCCCTTCCCATGGCGGAGGGGTTGGAACTAGATGATCCTTGTGGCCCCTTCCAACCCAAACCATTCTATGATTCTATGAATTTGTATACTCAGAGTTTTTCTCCAAAAGGACTTTCCCAATCCTCATTTAACATATCACTCCCCGCAAGGAGGAAACCATAGGTGTGGCGTTGGAAATTTTTTTTTTCAGCAAACCAGAAATGAATTCTCAGCATCACTAAATTTTTCATTTATACCTACAAAGATATAAAGTTTTTACCAAAATAACTACTATGGCCTAGCAGTAGTGATTTAACTACTACTAAGTGTTTTGTGGCTTGTTGAACACTTTTGAAAGTAAGTAAGTGCTTGTTTTTCATAACAAAATGAGTGGTTTGCTGCAGTTCGATGACTCAGGACAAAATAATGGATCTTGGAATTACTCATTGTCCTGTGTTGCCAGTGTAAATCTGGCCAAGGTGCATATAATGGCTGCAAGCTCTTGCAAAATTAGTGTCTGCTCAATGCCTTACATAAAATACGTACTGCCTAAGTAGAGACAGCCAAGTCACAAATCTTACCACTGTCACTGGCATCCACACTGGCGATCTCAGAAGAAGTCAGCTTTCTGAATGTCTTGAAAAACGAGGCGATGTCTCCAGGTCAGGACTGTGAGACAGATTGTTATTGAAATCTTGAAGGGCTCTTGCATTTCCATTTGGAGCAGCTGGGGGGTGAAATGAACTTTTAAGATGGAACTTGGTCAGTTCTTGAGAAGAATTGTATGATATGACTGCGTGTCACAGCAGAGAAATGGACGTAGTGATGCAGCAAATAGCTCTGCAGTTATGATACTGCGCGCTATTCCTATTCTGTAGGTTTAAAAAAAAAAAAATCATCAGGATTGTCAAGGTAGCACCTTTTTAGAAGCTGAACTTCACAGTTATTTTTGCAGCAGCAATTTCTTTATTGTAAGGGGACAGAATGTGAAAAGGCAAATAATATGAATTCAGTTCAGTCAGTCAACCGACACTTCCATACAACCTTTTATGCAAACTGCTAAGGGCACTTTACTATCACATAGAGGAAAAGCCAAAAATAAGTTTAAATGCCAAGTCAAACAAATACATCTTGCCAAAGACTCAAAATCATATGAATAAGGACTAAGGAGTTCAGCAGATTTGGAACATAATGCTTTAAATAAGTCTTAGTCTCCAAATATACCTGTCAATACGGAGAAGAGATAATAAATTATCATAGCAGGACCGAGAAGCTCATGCCAGAATGTGAGGAATACAAAGGCTCTGGACTGTCCCCACACAGTCAGTCCATCTGTTATGCTTATTTGTTTTTTCTAGGTGTAGGGGCAATTGCAGTGATTCGGTTCAATGGAGCAGGCACTAGCTGACTGCTCTTTTTTTGCAGTTTTGTCTTCTTTTCTTCTAAAGTCTAAAGAAAAGTCTTTGAAATCCCCAGAATTAAAGATACCATGGAAGTATAGAATCAAATCCATTTTTCAGAATGCTTGGCCACGTTCAATTCTTGTTCAGAGATGCTCAAGAGAAGCAGGGAGACACACCTTGCTGTTTTGGCTATATCAGTTTCATGTGGGTGAAGCTCCGAGGGAAGGTGTGGTTAAGCAGGTCAGCCTGAGTCATTCAGCTGATTTTAGAAAATATTGCTGTAATACCACAGTATGGAACAACTGCATGCTGGAGAGACCTGGATTTTCAGTTGGCATAGAAGCCAAGAGTTTTCTAAATGCTTAGAAGAGATGATAGACTAAAATAGTTTACTAAAAATGAAACCCATGAATGCTTCTTGCTACAAAGGCCAATTCAGGTTGGGGTAAGATTTTTCTTCCTGTATTCTGAAATCCACACTATGGACAAAGGCAAGGACTACCTAACAAGATCGTAGACACAGATGGAGCTACGGCTGTGGCAGAAAGCTTGATGCATTTCAGAGGCAGGATACTTTGAAATACCTCTTGTTCCAGAAGGGGCAAAGCTTTGTGTTCTTAGACTAAAGGAAATCTCCCACACGCAATTTATTTTTTTTTTAAATAAAGGATAATAGAAGTTCTGTAAATACAAACTCTCCTTTGCACAGAAGCAACCTAAAATGGATACAACATATGTGGTTTGAATTTACAAACCAAACAGTTCAGAGATCCTCCTCGGAAGAAATATAGCGTCTCAAGGGCAGTGTATATTTTGATTGTTTCATCTCCTGAAAGTTGCAGTTATGCTAGGGTATATGACAAACTGAGAGAGAAAAGTTTAACGATGAACCTACAGAAGTCAATAAAAGTTGTCCTGTTGACTGCAATAGAAGCAGATTCAGTGCCTATACCATTCATGAATTGAACAAACGAGTCCTAAAAACTGAGTTTGGCTGCTTAAAAGATCAAGCAAATAAAGGAATAAAGTCACATAAGCTGTTTCTGTGTGTAAAAAGACTGTGGGTTACGGGATTAATTTTTTATAGTATATCTCTATACCTTGAATAACCAAGTAAGCCTTAACTTGTGGAATCTTAATAGCCATCTCATTGCTGAAGTCTAAAGGAAACCCAGAGGAAACTTAATAATATTAAAAGTTATTTTAAAGGGAGTTCACATTGGTTTGAAGGGTATTTTGCTTCGCACACAATATCCACCATTGTAAATTCAGAGAACCTAGATTTAAATTCAGAAAACCTCCACACATCTTTACAGCCCTCAGTATATAAATCTAATAGTATTCTTAAAATGTCCACCGGTAAGGTATTAATCTTTTACAGATAAAATTAAAATTCTGAAAGTCATTGGAACAAAAAATAAAGAAAAATAGTAAAAATATTCCCTCTAGAAATGAGGGGAAACTTGGAACTTTGTGGTAAGAGGCTAGTTTGTCCATGTTGCAATGAATAGAGAACAGTCTGTACAGTTTTTCATATCTGACTTGCAAGAGAAGATTGGGACACATAGAAATTAATGTTACTGAATTATTTAATAGTAAGTCAAGCACATGAAAAAAAGAATTAAAGAAACACAAGAGTAAAAATCCATTTAAAATTAAATCAGAAGCTTCAACAAATATAGTTTTCCCTTGCAGTCAAAAAAGTAATTAACAAAATTGTTCAGAATATGTTGCCAATTACTCTGCTCCATAACTGCTAACTTTCTCAGTTCTTCTCCTGCCTTTGCTGGGCTCTCTGTCACTGGAAACATCTTAAACCAATTTAAAGTGCTACACCTGAATAAACATGTTGTAAAAGTGTTTATGTATTGAAGTGGGTCAGTTCAAGGTATGGTATTTGGCTGGAACTTCTAATTTCTCTTTTTACTGCAAAAGGGCTGCCAGAAGGAGGAAGTCTGAGCTGAATTAATACATTTGTTACAGTGGAAGTAGAATGGAAACTACTTTAACCACAAATCAAACTGCCTCTTTCATTTACGCCAGTGATAGAGTTTTTCTAAGAAATATAGACTCTGGCGTACCGCCACTGTAAGTTTGTGTTTGAAAAGGAAACCTATATGCTTATTTCTATAAGGTTTACTCCTATGCTTATTTGCAAGTTCTTGTTCAGGATGATTGAGTTAACGGCATCATACGTTTGTGAGGCAGATGCTCCTTCCTTGCCCGCGTAGCAAACTTTTCCAGTCGGTTTAGCAGAATCCCCAGGCGCCCCGATGCCGCGCAGGCAGGCAGTGCCTTGCCCGCACCTTCCCGTTTAAAGGACCTCCATGTCCCCCACCCGGCACAGCTGCACAGCTTCACATGACACTGTCTCGTTTTCTGACGGTTGAAGGGCTCTGCATAATACACGTACGCACAAAAGTGTTTATGCTGCCAAAATAAATTCTGCTAAGAGCAAGGGTTTATTTGCTAAAATGTCACTGATGCAGTTTCAGTGACTTGTTTTGCTTTCTTTTCTTTTACTGAGGTTTAGACCCTATAATATAGTGAGGTTACCGCACAGTCCTGACTGAACAAATACTTTAAAGAAATATGCACATCCCCTGGGAACAGAACCAGAGTTAATAATGTACATATTTCAAACTCTGTTCTCTTGAACGACTGAATGCCTTCCTACCTTTACTAGTGAATGAACATCAGTTTGAGTAACGCTGCACAATATTTACTTTTAAAGCAGAAGTGTATTTATTATCTACACTTCTCTTTGCTACCGATTTTCTTTGGGGATATAAGGTTCCATATCTCACGCTCAAGTCATGCAAAAATCAGATGACCGCATTACATTATCCTTTCGATAGCCTGTAGACTTTAATGGGGCTCATTTATTTTTCAGTTCTATACATGTGTACATGAGACAATTAAAATATCTGAGTAATGAATTAGATATATAGCGCACAGAGACCGCAGTTTTATGCAATGACAAACTGTCTGTAAAGCTGTTGAAACTTTTGTAAATTGTTGAATTTTTTGTCTTTTAAGTTCTGTTCAACAAAACACAGTTAGGATTCTTAATCACGTAAATTCAGGATTATGGGCAAAATCCTTGCCATGCTTCAGTCAGCAGCCCAACTCCCACTGTGGCTTCAGGAAGGGCAGAATTTCACCTTTTAACTTACCATTTCCGTTACTTCATAGGTCGAAGTATCAATGTTAAATCTGCTGGCCTGATTGGAAGACATGGGCCTCAGTCAAAGCAACCATTCATGGTTGCGTTCTTCAAGGCAAGCGAAGTGCTTTTCCGTTCTGTGCGAGCAGCCAACAATAAAAGGAAAAATCAGAACCGCAACAAATCCAGTAGTCATCAGGAGTCTTCTAGGATGCCAAGTGTTGGGGGTAAGATGAAGCTATGATTTACTAGTGTTTTTAAAGGAGTTATGGGCACCTGCTCATGCAGCGGAGTCACAGTGGCTTAACAAGATACTACTCACTGTCTGGACTGTCAGAAACTCTGCTCCTGCTCTATTTCTACCTGACCCCCCACTCCGTCCCTCAGCTTTGCTTAAACCTCTTTTGTTATGTTGGCCCTGAGCACGATCTGCATTCTGAGTCAGGTCACTTACATGTTTCACAGGTTTCTGGGTGGTGAAATGGCCATGGAGTTTGGGAAAAGCTGCACCAGAGCTTGAAACTAGTTCTATGTAGTAGGCGACTGGATGAGATTTTTGCTACGCACAACAAAAAGGTAGAGAGAGTAGAGAGAAGGGTTGCACCCCAGCTGCTAGTCAAGGAAGCCTCAGCAAAAGACAGTGTTTGGACTCTTGTTTAACTGCCTCTCAGCTGAAGAAGCCAAGTTGCAACACAAAAATCTGAATACTGGGAATGAGGAAGGTTAACCAGTCTGTGAAAGTGTAAACTGTTTATGTGTTCAGACCAGCTGACACAGATTGATGTAAATACACAGCGTATCCCTGGACGGGAGGGAATTCTACCCCTTATTTACCTGAAAAGTACTGACAATAATGCACAGGAAAACACTGTTGGTCCCATTACAGCCTGAGTAAGTTTTGCTCCAGTTCTTTCCTGAAATGCTCCTTCAGCTGGAGGCACAAAGTCACTTTCTAAATATTCTCATTTTTGAACAAACACTTCTACCTTTTGGGGACAGATCTGAAAATGTATCTTTCTAAAAGCATGGCAGTTCTAGTACCAGCATATCAAAATTTCAGTATAGCTGCTACTTTGAGGTCCTGTGGATGTCTACAAGTAAGCAAATTAGTATTTAGTGGAAAGAACTCAGCCCTGAAGTGGAATACATCTGTTTGAGCGGAACCATTATGAGCATTATGCACCACTTATATCCATCTCAGAACCTCAAAGTGGCCGACTAGAAACCCCTCTAATGCAATGCATAACCCTTTCCCTGATCTTCTGCACAAGGGTGAATTTTGCCTTAACAACCACAAACTGCTACTGAGTTGCTAAAGAAGTCATAGAAATTATTTGAACAACTTAACTTTTAAAAGTCCTTTAAAGTTTACCTGATGATATACTGGAATAAAATCCCACTTTAAGGTTAAAAATTAGTATTAAAACATATCCTGAAAAAAAAGGTTTTGATCTACTGCTTCAGTAGCAGGCTCAATTTTATTTATACAGGATGTATAGATGGTAAGACTACCGTGCTATTTCTCTAGTTCCCGCTGAGGACCTGTAGCACAGTTATTTCTGAGGTAGATGACTTAGAGAGATGCACGTGTTTCCTCTGAGGATACTAGCTTTTGAAAAGCCTCTGGCATTTGTTAAGGCAGCAGGAATCTTTATTTACAACTGGGTTTTTGGGTAGGGTTGGGGGGGCGGTTGTTTCTTTTTTTGTGTGTGGGTTTTTTTAGTATTATCAAGTTTTCTGATATGTTGTATAGCTGTAGCACAAATAGCTCATCTGCACAGTTGGCTTTTAACCCCTTATTACTCAATATTGCAGGGGAGCAGTTATAAATATATAATGAAAGAAGTCCCAAACTAGAAAACTTTAGATTTTTACTAGTGAGAAAATAATTACATGCTGTATAGCAGAAAGGCCATTTTAAAAATTATTCATTATTTATGAAGTTATATTGACTAAATATTCTCTCTTCATTAACTGCTTAAACTTATTCTGATTTTTTGAAACAATGTAGGTAAAAATTGACTGAGCATCTTGTAATTCAGATGTGGTTTAAGGATATACATCAGCTTGCTAGTTGATGCTTGCTCTAAATTCATTCACTCCAGTAGACGAACTGAATCTGCATTTTTTTCTGCAGAAACGGTTCCTTCTATTTTAGTGTTATGATATAATGCACTTCCCAATTTTCATAAAAGGGCTTTGGACTTAATGACACAACATGGGGGTGGGGTTTTGGGGTGTTTGTCTGTTTTTAAATACAGTCAAACATGATCTGTGCATCTGCATTAATATACAATGACTTACCTCAAGGGTAGGTAATATCCTCTTTGCACAAAAAATATTACAAAATGAGTTTCCATATTTCCTGGGAAATGTCTACTAATTTTGAGAATTACATTATTTTGAGGGAGAGGGAAATCATTGAAGCACACAGTACACATGAAGCCTAAATATAATACTTTCAGATTGTACCCCATTTTTCTAGCCCATGCAGAAATGAAAACTGAACAGATTTGTTAAGCCTTCTTGATTACAGCAGGAAAGCTGAACGCAAGCTCCCTGCTGGTTTAACCTGGGAAAAACTCAGCCTTAACACATGCCAACAAGTTGCATTGGCATGAGAGCTACATCAGGAAGAGCTGTCTGTATGTCTGAAAACACCAGTCAACCTCATCTGTGCATGCAGTCATGCTCCAGAACTGTTGTAGAACAAGAAAAATCAGAACATCTCCAGTGAAATACGCATTATGAAACAAATTTTCTCCCAAAATTTTTAGGGCCGCAGTCTGCATAAGTGTAGAAGTACATCACTATATGTAGTATCATCCATGCCAGATCTCTGTCAAAAAAAAGATTGCAGTTCAAGAAAACCATACTGTTAAAACAAAATTAGGTTAAGAAGCAACTGCGTGTGCAATTGTATCAAAGGCAGGACAGAGACTTTGGCTGGAAATGGAGGCAGCAACAGATGGGCAGCCTGGAACAGTACTTTGTGATAGTGTAAACATGTCTGTATGTCTTTATTTCCCTTGGGAAAAACAAACAAACAAACAAACAAAAACCCCAAGTAATTTAATTTCTTGTAAATATTTTTTTTGCCCTTCTTCCACAGCTCTTTCTGCTACGTAGGGGTTTGGCCCCCAACTGTCATTTCTGAATAACTGAGCAACAATCTTTTTTAGTCACAATAGCCTACGGTTTTAATTGTTGACAGGAGAAGCATATGGGTCTTGAAGCTACAGTATGTGAAATTGGATCTTGGCACCAGATCTTATTATAAATGTCACATTTGATACTTATATGAAATGTTACATTACACACAACATTTGTCTTATATGAAAGATAGAATTCCAGGAACATGGACTTGCCTGAGTCTCACTTTCTTCATACATGTGCGGGTTGGATGGTTTGCAGATACATGTCTGCATATGAAACACAGACCATCATATCAGGTGTTCTGATGTGACTGTTCATCCACTGCTGGTTAACCTATAGTCACATAATTTAGCGTACCAGGGCAATAAAGACATCTATGTGATGTCATACATCATACGTCATATGTCATACATATTTATTATTCAGCCTTTCTCCTTTAACTGTAGGGACTTCCACTACATTCTGGTGTTAAAATTTCTGTACGTATTGTTCAATACCAAAATGTCATGACTTAGAGAAAACTGTCAAAAGCTCAATTTTCACCTTTCATTTGTTTCCCTGCTTGGGTACTATTTAAACCAGATTGTGACTTTCCTGACTTCCTCATATGCATATCTTTCCCACATTTTTCAATCACAGTTGTTTTGCAAAGTGACTTGCATTCTCTATGACTGAATTTTAAATTTCCATTAATAGTTGAAACAGAAAAGCTCAATATTTACCTCCTATGAGCACTGGTATTAATCAAAATCAGCATACAGATCCTTGTAAAGAGTGATCAGTGAAATAGAGTTCATCTTTTTTTTAAAATTAAAGCTTCTTTACTCTCCTATACCTTCACCTTACTTCTAATGTGCGTGTAGAACATACTAGATTATGTTCTTATGTTCCCTACAACTCAGCGCAAAGGATGACTAAGACTTCTTGATTATAGTAAAGGTGTGTAGATTTTTGAAAACTTGTGGTGTTCTAGGCTATCCTGCCTTGCTTCCAGTGGCTGCTCCAGAAAGGCACGGGATTTCCAGAGGATGTGGATATATATTTTGACCCTACCTGCCCTGGGACAACTGAGAGTATTTGAGATAGCAGTAGGTAACTAACTACCTGTGGAGAACCTTTAGTGAGTGTTGTTGAGAATCAGCCCCTGAAGGGCTAGGAAAATACCATAGGAAAGAAGGTAGTATTCAACTTTAAAAAGGAATTAGGATTTGGGGTATTATAACTTGAAAGCCTAACTTATATCCCTAGGGATACCTGAACAAATTACTTAGTACTGCAGATGGATACATCCTGACTTGTGCACAGCTTTTTACACAGTTTCAGGAGACATATTGGGGCTCAGGTACATTCAAAAGGAAGTGGGTACATAGCCCGTTCAAAAAAAAAGAAAAAGCATATTCAAAGACCATGTTACCAATAAGAGTAAATTTTGGGTGGGTATTTTGAATGACACGTCATTGATTCTCTTCTGGATCTGATTCAGCCCATTTTATTAGCAATTTGGATGACTGATCACTCCTCCCTGATCCAGTATCCTCTGTGAACTTGCAGAGAGCACAGTCTGTGCTATTGTCCAGCTTACTAAGACATTAATTAGTACCAGTACTGATCCTTTAGGGAAATCTCTAGTAACCAGCTGCCAGCTGGACTTTGTACCACTGATCACAACCTTTTCAACCCAGCAGCCCAGCCAAGTTTCCACCCACTATATTCCTTACCTATCCAAACAGTATCTGACCAATTTGGCTATAAGAAAACAATGGGAGACCTTAACAAAAACCTTCCAAAAAGCAAAGTGAAGAACACCTCTGTGCTCTTCAGAAGCCCCAAAGCTAGTCAGCTCATTATGGAAAACAATCATATTGGTTAGGCACAGTTTGGCTCAGTAAATCCTTGCTGACTGTTCCCAAACACCTTCTTGTTTTTCCTGTGCTTGGACACAGCTTCCAGGAGGATTTACTCTACAGACTTCCCAAAAACTGAGGTTAAACTGATTGGCCTTCTTGAAGACAGGTGTGACATTTTCTATTTTTGAATCGTCAGAAATATCCTCCAGTCACTAGGAACACTCAAAACTGACAGGGAGTGACTTTGCAGTGATGTTGGTCAGCTCATTCCCCACCCTGAAGTTCACCCCTTCTGCTCACTCGTGCATCTTCAGTGTGCTTAAGTGGTTCCAAATGCTATTTCTTTTACTGTGCGTAGAGCTTCAGTCACTAGATTCAGCGACTTGGGAGTCCTGAGGGTAAATCTTGCTAGTGAAAAACAAGATAAAGAAGTCATTGAGTACTTTAGCATGTTCTGAGTCCTTCACTCTAGGTCCTCTGCCCTCCTGGACAATGAATCTGTATTTTTCTTAGTTTTTCTTTTTGCTATGAAAGTACCTATAGAAGTTCTTCCTGCTGACCTTCACATCCCCCACAAATTTCAACTCCAGCTAAGCTTTGGCTTTCCTAACATTCAATCCTGCATGCTCAGCCAATGTGTCCATATTATCTCTGCATAGCTCGTCCTGATTCCACATTACTTTTACTTTCTATTTGTACTTGAGCTCAGTCAAGAGTTTCCTATTTGGCCACAGTGGGTTTGACCTGCACATAACACTGGACTTACCTTGTGTTTCTCTCAGAAGTTGTCCTGGAAGATCAGTCAACTCTCCTGGGCTCCTTTGCCCTCCAGGCCAGTCTTCCATTTGATCATGTGAAGGAGATCTCTGAACAAGCTGAAATATGTTCCCCTGAAGTCCAGGGTTGCATCCTGTCACCTCCCAGAACTTTTAACTCCACCATATCATGGTTGCTGCAGCCTCACCATCCTGCAGTTCTCATCAACATCCTATTCTTTATTCACTGATTTGCATAAATATAACATAATCCTAAAATGACCAGGCAGGAATATATAAAAAAAGGATCTAAAGTTGATTATTTGACAGTGTGTTTTTGCTGCAAGGCTCCCTTTCTGGGAGAAAATAATGTGGAAAATAATCTGGAAATTCTATAAAATAATTATTTTATTTTACTTGGCTTTGTGTTCAGTTTTGGCCATCACGTCTTCAGAAAGACACAAAGAAACTGAAGAGAACTCAGAGAAGCAATGACAGTACAGATCAGGACAGCTGACAAGAAGCAGTTGGTAAATTTGCAGAAAAGCTCATTTAGGCCAACTATTTTGAAAGAGTTTTCTGCAAGGATAGTGAAGCATTACAGCGGGTTATCTCACAGACTGTAAAACTCCCTTTCATTTTATGTGAAAAAGGCTTCTTTCTTAATTTTCCAGGAATTTTAAACGGAGACAGTTTCATCCCAGCCTCAAGTCTTTTAATGTTAAAAAACTGTTCCTAAAAAAAATCTATTCCTGAAAATGAAGATTTTGTTTCTTTTTTGGTGTCTTGTTCGTTTGTTTGGGTTTGTTTTTTTGTTGTTGTTGTTGATGTTGATGTGAATTTCAGTCAACTCTCTTTTTTTCTTTTTTTTTCCTTTTTTTTTTCCCCTGCTAGAATGGTTATTTTGGTTAAAAAAAAGCCACTTCAAGCATTCTTGAAATGGAACCAGAGAAGACAGCCTGTTCTTCCTGCTCCATCACATGCCTCACTGATGGCATCACTAGAATAGCACTAAAAACCAACTGTGGGGTGCTGATGTGGTGAAGGCATGACCCTGTTCCCTTCCTTTCCTGTTACTCGGGAGCAGTAAGGAACAAGTACTACACTTTCTCCAGGATTAGATTGTCCTGGAGAAGCATGTATGGAAGGTTCTGTGTGTCCTTCCTGACACATCTCTGACAGTGCAGAAACCTTTAGAACTAGTGCAGTTCAGGCCTTTAAAAAGTATCTATTAGTCCGTTTGTTTACATTAGTAGTTCCAACTAAAGATCATCAAGCGGTGAATATTTCCAGAAAAACATAAAAATGTAGGGACTACAAAATGTGCTAATGTTTAAATAACAGACTTTTGGAAATTCTCTTGTTTCAGGACAATTTTTATCAGTCAATTTATCTTTTGAATTGGGCTACTTCTTTACCTGGCAATTAAACCTGTGCCAACCTACAGACGACTTCCCTGTATCTTGGCTGAGGGTCTCACTTGTCCTCCTTTGACTACCGGTGTGCGTATTATCAGAGTTGTTACCTAGCTAGCAGACATCTTGTAAACCAGTTTTCCCTAACGGTGAATCCATCGTTTCTGCTGTGTACACAAATTGTGTCAGACTGACACTGCTGATTCTGAATTTCCAAGTTTACACTGCCTTTATGACCAACCCTAGGCATGTAAATGACAATCCTAGGAATTGAAATAAGAGTACGCTTGTTCCTTTCCTTTGTACAGTTCAGTCAGGAGCTCAAAAAATCACGATGTTTCTAAATATTATTTTTTTTCCTGTAGATTATAACACAAGCGAACAAAAGCAAGCATGTAAGAAACATGAACTTTATGTGAGTTTCCGAGACTTAGGATGGCAGGTATGGTTATAAATGCTGTTTCCTATCAGTTCTAATTGGAACAATCTATTTTACAGTACCTGATTATTTATAGTCTATTTTCCTCATAGGAATTGGTATGTCACTGATGAGAGGCAAATTCTTTAAATGCATTTCGTAATGAATCCCTGTCACAATCACTTTACCTTTTTTTGGCTGCTGTTCTCTCAAAGCTTTTGCAAACATTAATGGCTTTAAGATCTGGATTCATTCACAGAAAGATAAGTCGGAACTATTATTCAAGATGTGACTAGATCTGTGGTAAAGGAAACCAAAATCCCCACAGCGAGCAATGGAACTTTTGAAATCTTCGTTTGAATTCTCCCTGGTGCAGTGCTGTCCACTGCAGGTCAGAAAGATTTCACTAAGGTGGCATCTGTAGGGAAATAGAGCTTGGATCATTGCTCAGTGATCTTTATAACACCATAGCTAAGTTTATATAAATACTAGGAAAAACTCATCCTGCCATACAGTAAAAAAAAAAAAAAAAAGAGAAGATACTTGCAGTAAAAGGTCCTCAAGACAGAGGCAGGGCATTATGAGAAATGAAAAGAGAGATCAATCTCAAGGTTTTTTCCAGACAGCAAGGAGATCTCTATAAAGAAAGAACAAGTCCATCAGCAAACTATAGCCCAGACATCGTGCATACGTAGGTAAGAACTCAGAGATGGCTGGCTGTACATTTCATATTTCTCTGAATTATTTTGAAACAATTTGCCATGAGCAGAACAAGTCTATGAGGAGAAAAAGCGTGCTACCTCTTTAGTGACAGCTCATCCTTTACATACCTAGCTCAGATTCTCATATGGCCTCATTACTCTGCCTGACTTTCTGTAGTATGTTTATCCTCACAGCAGCCTGAAGAAGTAGGCAGAGACTGTTTTTCCAAGTCTGCAGAGCATAATCACCCTGTCCATGGCCACAGAGCAAGCTTGTGGTGTTGACTTGAACTCAGGCTACTGAACAAGTGAGCCATTGTCTCTCTGTAGATCACAAATTCTTCCAGGTATCACCAGTTTTTTAATTTTTTGAAACAGTAAATGAGGATATGCCCTAAGATGTGCAAGGCTCTCAGATCAGTCATTCAAGGTGTCCATAGAGAAAAGAAACCTTTTTTTCCACATAAAAACACTTGAGGAATTCAAAGTTTCAGTTGGAAAGCCAAAGCTACACTGTACAATATTGGATCAGTGAAACTCAGGGAGAAATGAGATAAAAAGAAACAAAACCCAAGAAGCAGGTACTTGATCCTCTCCACCCTTCCCACAGCACCTCTATTACCTTTGCCTGGCAAAGGAGGAATTCAGCAAACTAAACACATAGCTTTCATTAGCATTTTAAAATATTTTCCCTCTTGGGGTCTTTTCCTCATGCTGTGTTGCTAGAAATACTCAAAATGTGTGATACAGTGACATTGCAATGTGTAATCTCCAACAACCGTCAGTCCCATGCAATAATACAATAAAGAGTATTTCATATCCTGAAGAAAGAGGACGCGTTTTAATTACTTTTGTTGCACCAAGGAGTACTCAAGATTTTCAATCTGTGAAGAAAGTATTCTGACAAACATATTTGGACCTTTAATTCCCATTACAGCCCCATTAGTTGGTATTTCGTACAGATTTCTAAGTTTAATTTAATTTTCATCTGAGTTTTGCATAAACAAAACAAATACTTTTGGGGGGGGGGGGAAGTAATGTAACATGCCACATTCTGAAGTTCATTTTGTCCTTGGACAAGTCTTAGTTAGTTGGATATAACTTCAATTCTCTGAGAAAAAATAAAAATTGAGTGGGTTTATTTGTTTTTGGTTTAGGATTGGATTATTGCACCAGAGGGCTACGCTGCATTTTACTGCGACGGAGAGTGTTCTTTCCCCCTGAATGCCCACATGAACGCAACAAACCACGCCATTGTTCAGACTCTGGTACGCCTCTCCCTATGTTGTAGTTACCTATTTTGCAGTTGCAAGTGTCTTGGGACAGGGTGTCTCTTCCTCTCTATTTGCTACTATCGTATTTTGATGATTTCTGTGTAAATGATAACCCATTTCAAATACATGCTTTGACGATAATGCTGGAGAGAGAGAGAGTGGACTATCCAGAGCAGCCTGTGCGGTAGGTTTCCCTTCCATTTCAAATGCAGCAACATATGAGAAGACTGTGTCATATTACTGGAGAATTGTGTAGAGAGGAACCAAAGGGGCCCCCTGGTCTCACTTCCAAGAGTTTTTTGCAGCTTATTGAAGCTCTGTGTTAACATCTACATGCTATACCTTCCAGAAATGTTGACACTTGGCCACTCTGTGGACCTCTGTTGTCAACTGTTGGCAGAGATACTTAAACCGTAATTTTTATTGTGAAGCTTTGCAAGCAGATGCATTTGCATGTAAGAAATTGTGTTCTGTCATGCCTGGCTAACAAATGCAATTTATAAATAAGTGCGTTTGGATCTGTTGCTCTGCCTGGTACATGTAAAAGGGGATTTGCAGCCAGCTTTCTGCCTCTGTGTGCTCTTATGCTGGTCCTCTGCATCCACTGGGGCAGCCAAAAAGATGATCTTAGTTGGAGCAGCTGGCTAGGCCTCCTCTACCCCAGCAGCATTCAGCTATGGTTCAGAAAACACAGCACCCACAGAAATCAAGACATTTAGACTATGCCTAAATGTAATACTGTGAGTCTGAAGCCTGATGTCATTATTTTCCACCTGTGCCAGCTGAAGAACTGGCTCTGAACAGCATCAGTATTAGCAGAATGATTAAGAAGCAGAGGAACAGGAGATAATACATGAGGAGAGAGTGAGAGTACGAAATCAGAACAGGAAAGGGTAGCCATCCCTAACTCGTTTCTGGAACGCTCAAGACACTCGACTGCAATTAGAGAAACATGAGTTTAAGGCTCCCTCTGATTTAAACTGATGATAGGAAAGTATCCTGACCACCAGACTATGCTGACGAGTCTGTCCATGGATGATTAACTTTATCTTTGATTTCAACATAAAAATCCTAGGTCTGAAAACCTTTCCCCGGTCAGAAATGAGTGCAGCTTTTACCCTCCTGGGGAAAAAAAACAAAACCAAAACAACCCAACACCAAAAAATCCGAACGAAAACCCCACACCAAAAAAATCCCACAAACAAGCAAACCAAGAAAGTTTGGTTTCTTTCTGACAGAAAACAAATCCTGTGTGTGAAATTGCCAAGTACTTCTACATGAGTACTTCTACATTTTTAAAACCTCAGCATGTGCTGAGACCTTTTCAACTTCCCATTTGTGGATCTTCTACAAGTCCAGCCACTCATGCAATATTATTCCTCCATACCAGAATTCAAGTCAGAAAGATTCACAAAAAGAAGGGAAAAATTCAGAGGGTGGAAATAAACAGATGAATTGTGGTAAGGAGTTCAGGTGAAGGGGAACAGCAAGCGTTACTTGGCAAGGAATATAGCAATGTGCCTGGGCGATGACAAAGAACAGCATATATGCAATCCTGAGCTGAAAATGAATAGGTCAGCAAAGCAATAGTTTAGTATTAGGCAAACATTGTCCAGAAAAGTTGCCAATATCAGTGAGATCCCCAAGTTAGAGTTCCCGCCTACATTATGGACTGTTCAATAAGAAGTGGCCCACTGCTAATTTCTCTCGTGCATCTATCCTTTCCAAAAATGGTTAATTTCCCCTGGTTAAGAAATTTGTGTAGTTTGTCCTATTTTTAAAATTGGATACTTCAATTTTCCCTCCTTTTTATGGCCTTTTTGGAATTGTGTCTCCCTCTGCATGTACTGTACATGCATTCAATTGTGCAGCCAAAAAAATCATGAGGCTAATTAAATTTTAACTGCACATAAATTAGATGAGATAACAGTAGTAGAATGCTTTCTGGTTTAAATTATACAAAATTCAGATTTACACAAGGTGTGCACATGGGGATGGCTTGGGAAACAATTATTCATACACCCCACCCTAATCCAAATGTAATCATCTCCCAACCATACTGATTACACCATTCTAAAAAAGCCCACTCTTTGGGTTGGGAAATGATTGTTCCTTGGTACCCCTCCAAATTTTATGGACTTTTCTTTTATTTTGTAACAAAAATAGGAGAAATGCTGGGCCAGTACCTCTCTCTCTTCTTTTTCTGAAACTGAACTTAGGCAGACCGATGATACAGACATATAAATACATGATAGACTGCATTTAATGAGTTACATAAACTTTCTTCTCCCCACTTACTTCCCATCACCGTCTGAACAGGCGTTGGAGTAGCATTGACATCCTGGTCATGCGAGTCAGTGGAGCAGGCTGACTCGCCCTGACTTCCAGGCTCACTCTTGAAAAGGCTGTGAGCATCACTGTGGTGCGGGGCTAGCAGGGCCATGGAGCTCCCAGCTGGGGTGGCAGGGGCTGGTGGGACCAGGAGTTATGGCAGGGCAAACACCTGCCTAGACAAGGCACAATCATCCTTTTCTCCAGTGCTTTGCTATTCATTTGTTAAACTGTTTTTAAATGTGTGTCTAAAGCCTTACTAAACTGCTACTTCAGGATTTATTATTGCTCATTTCAAAAGACCTTCTCATGGTAACAGTTATGTAAAAATCGTTTCCTGATAGACTGTTCTCTGTTGTCTGGCAAAGGCTCTGGGCTTATATCACTGCAAGACAGATGGCTCTAACAGATTTACAAAGACTTAACATACAAATGAAACCTATTACTGCTGAAGTCTTCATCCATGCCTTAATAATCTCTTGCCCTCTCTATTACAACTCCCTCCTTTCTGGCCTCCCCAGTTTCCAAGTCTTCAGCATGTGTAGAATATTACATCCAACCTTCCTTCAAGTACAAAGAACTTGTATTTCCCCCCTTTTCAGATATTTCCACCAGATCTTGTTCATTCTGGGCTGCTGTTCAAAACTCTTTTCCTTCTCTTTAACCTTTCATTGATATATTTCAGCCTAGTGTACACAAAGCCTTCTCTGCCTCAGCCCTTTCTCCTAACCTTCTGTCCAGCTGGCACCCACCTTATGAATTGATTTTGACTTCAGTGGAAGTAGAATTGGATCCACAGATATCTAGATAAGACCTTAAAACACACTCATGCTGTCTGACAACCCACATCTTGCCTTTTCATGGGCTGAAATGAACCTTTGCTGTCTGCAACAGACTTCCCTCCATGCTGAGACCCTGACACAGGAAAGCATTGTAGCACACGCTGGGGTCCCGGTGAGACCCGGGACTTGAGCCTGTGCTTCATGTTAAGCACTGTCCTCTAGCAGAGGTGGTACTATGCAATATGGTGGTACTGACAATATGTTTAAGTGTTTTCCTGAGCATGCACCTAACTCCAACTCTTCCCTAAATTTCATCTGAAAACCAACTTTCTGTCTTGGCCACTCCTCCTCATTTATCTCTGCATCTGCTGTTATTGTCTAACTCTGCCCACGCAATTGAAATCAGAGCAACGGTCTGGAGATAAGCTGTGCTTTAAAATTGCTAACCAAGGAAAATGTATGACTGCAGCACTCTCTGAATTGCAAAGACATGTTTTGCACTGATGTTGTCCTTGTACCTCTCTGTTTGATATATGAGCTATGTATTTATCTGTCTTTCAGGTTCATTTGATGTTCCCTGATCATGTACCAAAGCCATGCTGTGCACCAACAAAACTGAATGCGATCTCCGTGCTCTACTTTGATGACAGTTCCAATGTTATTTTAAAAAAATACAGGAATATGGTGGTGCGTTCATGTGGCTGCCACTAGAATAAGAAAAATAATCTAAAGCAGAGGGGTTTATTCAGAGTTGTAATAAAGTCAAGATATGAGCCTTCCTGATGAAAAGGCAGTCCTAAATTTATTCCATTTCATGTCATCTCTCATTTAAATGTACAGTATAATGTATATAGTAGCTTTTATTTATTTAAAAGTATATAGTTTCTTTTGTATGAGCAAAATTTCAAAACCATTTATTTTATGGGTCACCTCACTACTCAGCAGAATTTCACAAACTAATTTTTCAGTTGCCCATACTGGAATCTATTTCATTCCATTTCAATATTTTAAAGTAAAGCCTTTGTCCAGACTTTTCTAAAGCTAGAAACTCCAGAACTTCTGTAACTGCTTCATATTGTTAAAGGAACTAAAATGCATTTGGTCGTATCGTGCCAACGAAAACTGTGGCGGGGTATTTATTTAGAAAAAGGCACAGAAAAAAAACCAAAACAAAACTGCTTGGCTAAACGTATTTTTTCTTTTAGAAGTTCTGCTCCATTAGAAAAAGTGAAATGTTGAACAGTGCTTAAGTAAATAAACAGTAGATAGAAAATAGAAGTTAAATGATTGCACATAATTGTTATAACTATTTTGTTTAACAAGATGAGCGTAACTGGAGGAGTATGTTACTTCTTGGCTTGTGGGCTGCAGTTCGCAAAAGGCTCAAAGCTTCGAGAATTCTGTGGAGACAGGCTCTCGCTTCTATGACTTTCCAAGTTAACTCTAAAAATTGAACTACAACATTCTTACCTCAAAACACATCAATCTATATTATCTATCACACTGCTCCAGTAGATATTTTTGTAATAACAGCATAAGGTGAAATAAATTAAAAATAAACAAACAAACAAAAAAAAAACCAAAAACCCCCAAACCCAACACACAAGCCTTCCCATTCCACAGAAAAGTTACCATATTCACAAAACATACAGAAGACAGGGAATGGAAGGGCTTTGCTCCATTTAGCTTCCATTTCTGGACGTGTTTTCTGAGTGTGGGAGGGAAGGCACAGGGAATGCAGCAGTTGTCGCCTGTTTAATTGAAAATCTTGTCCCTGATGGTGGATGTTCTCAAGGAGAGATTAAAAACACCTTTCCTAACAAGCTCTTGGGTAATTTGCAGCCTACTTTCAGTCCCATCTTCTTTTCTATCAGATGGAAATTGGATTAGAACATAAGATTTAGGCTGGGACATCTTTCCCTTTTAGCATTAACTATTGTAAATTTGAAAATTCTTAAATCCATATAAATGAGTTTTAATCTCCCTAAATTTTGGCCTCAGATGAAATCCTGCGGTTGTGAATTGCACAACTAATTACAGATTATCATTCTCACCACCACTATCCATATGCTTACTTCAAATTTAATGTCTTTGGACACCCCTTTGTTTCAGTGCTATGAAAATGGGAAAATAGAAACTCTGTTTTCTCTTTATTACATGGCTAATTATAATACATGCTTTTATCATGAATTGCCTTGATTAAAAATGCTTCATGTAAACAGTTCTCAGTGTTGTTAAAAAATGAATAAGACATATCAGTTTCTCCTTAGACAGTCTCTATTCATGTAAACTCTGACTTCTCTGGTTATTTAAAGCATATTTCAGAAAACTCACATTATTACAGACTGATAAAATCAGCGTGTGTGTGACTGTGTGTATGCATGTGAATGTGCAACCGTCTTTTTTGCAGAAACTAATTTATTTTATCTTGCTATTGGAGTAATACCTAAACCCTTTTTATGCATACACTCATTTTTTTAAAAAAAATAACAGTTCTGATTTCAATCTTGGGAGCTCTTTCCCCTTAATATAACAGATCCATTTTATACTTCCATCTCTATTTTATACTGACATTACCTACATATCTATGTTTAGTTGCAGTTCAAGGAGAAGGGTGTATAGCAAGATATAATGTTTCCAACTGAATTACTGTTTTGAAACAGTTGAATTCCTGGGTTCTCTTCAAAAAATTTACTGGTTTCTGTATAAATCGGGTAGGTGGATATGATTTTTTGAACTCAATTTGTTCTAAATGGAATTTGATGGAAATTAAATTTGGGGTACATTAAGTAATATATTTTTAAATAATGGTGTACCATTTTGAGAATAAGAAACTGAAGATTATTGTTATATTATTCTTTAAAATATGCTGTTGGAATATATTTCTATATTTTGAGACATAATAAACCCATAATAATATTTTCTTCTGCTGTGATTTTGCTTCTGAGACACGTGACAAAATGACACTGGCCTCGTATATTGTTTTAAAGGTAAATGCAAGAGATCACTAATAATTACAGGTAGATTCCATTGCAGTTCGTTTATTAATACAGATATTTTGTAAAATCACTTTTATTTTATTACTTCTTAAGCTGCAGCTGGTGCGCCACCTACAATATTAATAAAAATCATACTTCCAAATCATACCTCCAAATGCTAATACTCCACTTAAAATATACTAGAAAGTAAAAATAGGGGTTTTTAAATCTCCATAAACCCCCTAACTGGTCGTTCCTCTGTTTGAAAGAAGGAATAGTAGCACCATATCTTCTGTGTGCTCTGGGTAAGTGTATATATGTATGTTTTCATGTAAGCTTGTGCAGCTTAGCCCTTCTCCAGTAGTACCTAATACTTCTTGTTCTTACGCTAGGTCTGCTGAAATACTTGTTATTTTATATATACATATTATATACACATATATAATGCATATAATATGTATGTAATTATATTAAATATATACCCATATCTATAGCTATACCTATTTATACAGTTATAGACCGTTTCCTTATCATTTAGGCCACAAAAGTTTTGTTATTTTTAAAGTTGTTTAAGCTTTCTGCATCCTTAAACAACTGGGAGAGTCTAAAGACCTAGACCCCAGAAAACCAGGAGCAGCTCTGTACAGAGTTAATGTCATATTGTGGGTCAGAGCTTCTTTGCTCTCAACTTATTCATAATGTTAACACCATTGCTACACATTCTGGACCAAAATCAAATGTTTACAGGATGTCACTAGTAACCACTTCTATGGCTTAGGAGTATTGACCCAGTGGAAGTCAGAGCTGAGAGGTGAACGGCACTCCAGCAGTGGTTTCATCTCCCTTTAAAAGTGCGTTGTGTGATTTTGATGTCCAAGGTGAGCTCTGCTACTCTGAACTGTGGAGCATTTTTAAGTTCTCTGATGTGCTAAGCTGTGAACCCACATAACAGTCTTCCTTCAGTTAGACCACCTGATGGACATCTCTGCCTTATCTGGATGCTCATTTCTACAAAGTATTTATAGGCTCGAGTTTTTTCTTATGTTGGCCAAAGGTTTCAAATTCATTAATTAGGTAGCAGGGGTGGGAGACACTTGGTGATAGTAAAAAGCCTGCTTGTTTGGATTGCATTAGCCCTTTTTTTAATATGAAATCAAACTAAAAATTAAATTAATATAAAGCTGGCTGGTAGCTGACAACATAGCAATACATCCCATCAATACAAAACTCAGCTAGAGATATCTCAGACAGACATTGGTGTGAATGTCTTCAAACAAAAAGGATGATTATTCTTTGTTGTGTTGTGTATCTGTCTAAAGGTCCGTCCTGACTGACACATGCTTAGTTACAGGACTAGGGGGAACGGCTGCAAGTTGCGCCAGGGGAGGTTCAGGCTGGAGATGAGGAGAAATTTCTTCTCTGAAAGGGTGGTCGGGCATTGGAACAGGTTGCCCAGGGAGGTGGTGGAGTCACCGTCCCTGCGGGTGTTTAAGGAAAGGTTAGACGCGGTACTGAAGGACATGGTTTAGTGGTTAATAGGTGGTGGGAGGACGGTTGGTCTGGATGATCCTTGAGGTCTCTTCCAACCTTAATGATTCTATTCTATTCTATTCTATTCATAGAATCCTAGAATCTTTAAGGTTGGAAAAGACCTCTAAGATCATCAAGTCCAACTGCCAACCCAACACCACCATGTCTGCGAAACCATGTCCCAGTGTGTCATGACCACATGTTTTTTGAACACCTTCAGGGACGGTGACTCCACCACTTCCCTGGGGAGCCTGTTCCAATGCCTGACCACTCTTTCGGTGAAGAATTTTTTCCTAATATCCAACTTAAACCTCCCCTGGAGCAATTTGAGGCCGTTTCGTCTTATCCTATCACTTGTTGCTTGGGAGAAAAGACCAACACCCACCTCACCACAACCTCATTTCAGGCGGCTGTAGGAAGCGATAAGGTCTCCCCTCAGCCTCCTCTTCCCCAGACTAAACAATCTCATGACTCCTCCTTCTGCAGCAGCCTGTTTAGACTTTTAGATAAATATACATTTGTGATGAGTGAATGAGTAGGTAATAAAAATGGAGCCGTATGAGGAACTGAGACTTTCTTTAGGAACAACATAAAGAAATTGAACTTTTGGATTACTGTTCACCCATTTCTCTCCAAAGACTACAAGATGGGTTTAAGATGTTGGCTCTGCTATAGACCTCCTCTGAGCAACTGTAGCAAATTACAATTCCCGACACCTCTATAATAATGTTACATTGATGAAAATGTTTAACTGGGATGTTTAATTGGGATGCAGAGCTTTGAGAAATAATTCGTTATCATGATGGGATGCCAGACACTTACATTTTGGAATATAAATTTCTCTACCAACTTGCGAAAGGTTGTATTGCTGTCTGCCTATTTCTTTTGTTCTGGTTTTTTTTTGTGTGTGTGTGGTGGGGGTTTTTTTTTTGGGGGGGGAGCTTTTTTGGGGCTTGTTTTGTTTTGTTTTGTTGTTTTTGTGAGCTCTTCTTTTGAAATGGTTTCATAGCTGTTTTCTCAAAGATGGTTTAAAAAAAAATGGATTAGGTTGTACTCCAAAGATTCTGAATTGTTTCAGCAATAACCAAAGGATTCTAATAACCAGGACTTTAAAATTACATTCTCTGCAATATCTACCAACTTTTCTGCTCACATTCAGCTGTGCATAGGGAGACTCTGACATGTGGTGCCTGAATGACAAACAAGCCACATGTGAATTAAACAGCATTATCTTTTAGTATCTCATCTGCAGTCACAGAACTTGCAAACTGTGATTTACAATGTGTTACTGAATTCTTACTCACATGGCTTGAGCAAGAGCTTGATTAAAAACAAAAGAAAACTAAACTAAAAATCCAACAAAAAAACAGCAAGAGGAGGTTTTCTTGCCATCTTAATTCAAATAAATCAGCACCAAACGTGGTACATGAGGGACCAGGAATCTCATGTGATTTAAATGGATCTTTTGTATTCTGTTTTCCATATTTACAACACATGACACAGACACTTCTCCTGACTGCTATATTTCCAGCGAAATACTTTGTTCTGTTCCTGCATTGTTTTGCTTCCAGATGGGTGCCATCAATTATTATTATTAATATGAATGAAGATATTTTCATTGCTTTAGCAGATGTTAATGCTTTACAAAAGAAGGACACGTTATTAGTATTGCTACTTTACAGGTACAGAAAGGTGGGCAGACGTGCCTGCGAGAAGAGCAGATGAGAGGCAGTATAGGGGAGACAACCAGATCTCCAGTGTTCCAGTGCTCTCACCCCTGTCACACACTGCTGGAGTGATACATACACTCGATGCTCCTGTCCCTGCCGCTCATAACTTGAAGTACATGTAGGCAATCTTAGGGGTTACCTGGACCTATACTTTTGCATTTAGGAAAAGTTTGACTGTTTGTGGAAACCTGGGCAGTGGCTGATCAAATTGAGGCACATGCAGGGTGCAGACCACACCTTTCCTATATGGGGGTGGTTATATTTTAAAACTACTTCTACGGAACCAACCAAGATCTCCTTGTAGCAGATGTTGGAGCACCTTTTCAGCAGCATCATAAATCTGCACCAGTAGAGTTGAAGGCAGTGATGCATTCCTCCCTTTTCTTCCTTAAATTTTCCTCCTGCTCAGTGTAGAGTTCAGCAATGCATAAAGACTGAGATTGTGTTAATATCTGTGTTGCAGGGGATCTCAGGGCAGATGTTGGCTGGAGACATGAGAGCAACATCTTTAGTAGGGAACAGCTCTCAGAATAATATCAAAGCAGAGATGTGAGAGCAGGATAGGTAACTGGTCCTGGTTTCTTCTGGGTCTCCAACTGACTTGTGAGCAGAAACATTTGTAAAAATGAGAATGCTCTGTAATTAAATTGTGGTGAAAAAACTTGGAGGGGGCTCTTTCTGGCACCTCTACCCCTCAGAAATTCAGACTCAAACCTGGAGCTACTCAACTGCACAGAGATGAAAAGTTGGACAAGACATGGTGGAGAAACATGGCACATATATCAAACTCCCTAAACTGATCAAATTGGAAAACAAAGCTTTTCATGCCTGATTATTTTCTTGGTTGCTGAGCTGCCTTGTATTAACTTGCCACAAGAAAGTGTGTTCCCTTTTATTTGAGCCAATTATACATCCACCACTGGGATTCCTTTTCAGAATTAGTGTTTCTCCCTTAACCTCTGAAACGGCTCTTTTCAGCCTCTCTGCATGTTTTCTGTTTTGTTATTCAAGCCTAACAGCTCCCACAGGGAAAGCTCTTTCCTAGACTGTGCTGCAGGGATGGAACAAAGACGAGACATGCCAAGTCAGTTACTTGTTGAATTGGGATGTGAATCTTTGAGAAATCTTTTAGCTCACTTTTTTTTTTTCACACACGTTTGGGTTTTTTCTTGTTTTGCTATCATGGTATGAATTCTTGTGGATAAAGATATCTAGGTAAGTGCACAGAGCTCCACAAAACCTCCTTCTAAAAAGTATTTGTGCATTTAGCAAGAAATAAAACAACATAATTCGCTTTCTCTTTAAAAAATGGAATTGATATAGCTGGTAAAAATCCTGGATTCCCAATAAAGAAAACTTTTAGCAAACTACTGAGCCTGATTACATTTCGTGTTTTCAAATCTATTAATTTAGTCAAAATGAAAGCGTTGCTAGTTAGCAGGACCTACATTGCTTACCTCAGGACATATATCCAAAGGCCAGATTTTTATTCTCAGATACACCGGTGTAAATACATAATCTACCAAAATTAACATCCCCCTTGAAATACTGGTGAACATGGTTCTGACTCTTTCTGTTTATCTGTATTGAACAGTGAGGTCCAATGAGGTAATGAGAACATTAGTCATGCCAGAATACAAGTAACTGCTTAATTCTCAAGTCTCTTCTCCTTATAAGCAAGCACTTATGCTTTTACTCTTTCCTGTCACCCATCTACAACAAAAAATGACTGAAGGTCATGACTTAAAATTCTGGGGAAAGAATTTAACGCTTCAGAATTGAACTAAATGTTGAAAATTCCCGAAGCTCAATTACAAGTTTCAAAAAAAGATCATGAAAACAGTTTTTTTAAAAGGTTTTTAAAAAATCATTGCTGATCTACAGACCCTAAACCAGTGCTGTGGAAGTGGCCACCAGGGCAGGGGAGCGCAGGCTGTGTCCGTACCTCTCAGAAGCCCCAGCATCCTGGCAGGGGTTGTGGCCACGGGATGCTGATGTACCCTGATGAGGAGCCAGCAGCCCTGGGGACTGCGAGTTCCCACATTTGTGGAAAAGAGCCTGGAAGCTGCAGGGTTCCCTTTTCTGACACAGTCCAGACATAAGGGCTCTCCAGGAGCTCTGCATCTTCATAGCCAAGGCAGGCAAACAGGAGAGGTGGCTCACAGAACAGAGAACGGCAAAACCTGCTGAAAACGCCTGCATTTATTCAGAAAATTGCTTAAAGATATGGCCCATTTTAAAGACAGAAAAGTATTCATTGTGAAATTCCCACGCTGGCTGAAATTTATGCTGATATTTCTGAGTGAAGCTTCACTGACATTTTCACAGAGGTTTGCTCATTTTTGGCAGGAAAGAATTTGACCCCTCGCTTCAATCATGTTACACCCCATTTCCACTGACTGTCTCTAAGTCTTTTACCATTCTCTTAGTTTTTCCCATGATGTAAATACACACTGCAGTAGAAGCAGTAGCATTCCTCCGGATTTACTCCAGAAAAACTAAGTAGAATTGAAAAATGCTTCTTACACTGTTTTCTTCTCACTCCTCTGAATCTTTCCCCTTAACTGACCCCTGCTGCTGAAAAAGCTGTAAGAAATGAGCCAAATAATAATTGTCAAGACAGGAATCAGGTGACACGCATGTATTTACTTTTTTTTTAACAAGGTAACTAAATGTAATACACAGCTATTATTTCCCTCTCCTTATAGCCATTAATCACAATGCACTGCCCTGACTCGAAGCACTATGACCCATCAGCCTTCCAGGAGAGTGGTCTGCTTGAGTGTTCAAGCAATGTCAGGCTAATCAAGCTGTTTCAGCTCACAAATGGGATTTTTGTACTTTTTAAAAACAGACTGCTCCACTAGAAGTCTACTCAATACAGAAACGTCCTTCAGAAGGGTACTGAAGTTCAGCCAGGAATGGTAACGTCTTCCATTAACATACCTGGATGATGAAAAGGACTCCTGTCCCCAGCTGGATTTTCATTATGTAAATGTACATTCTTTATATTCCAGATATTAAAAATGACACTATGGCTTTTCTAACAAGGAAGACAACTCTGTTAGACAGTAAAACCCATCTGTGGTGTTTTCTGCTTAATGGTTCTGCCTTTTTCTCTATAATCTAGTTTCCACGATTGCTCAAAGCCTGCAGAATCCATCTCACCCACCATATCAATTACTGCAATTAACTTTCCTGTGGACTACTCTAATTTCATGCTTTTCTAATCACCCATTTACTGTGTGGGTAATTACTGTGCTCATTTACATGCAACCAGATGTTTTGGTAATTATATTCTTGTTTGCTCATTTTCCTACCAACATCAGCCTTTTTCCTTCACAGTCACACTTGAACCTTTTTACATTTCAGAGAGTTTAGTATTCTGCTTATGAAAAGTTGGGCTACTTCCTTTTTTTCCTTTTCTCTTTCTAAAGGAAATCTTTCTAAGGCTACTTCTATGTGATGCAGAACAGCAGTTCTATGTACATACTTGAGCTAATCCCGCTCTAGAGGCAGAGCAATTGTATTCATAGAATCATAGAATATCCTGAGCTGGAAGCAACCCATAAGGATCATCGAGTCCAACTCCTGGCTCCACACAGGACCAGCCCAATCAGAGCAGATGACTGACACCATCGTCCAGACGCTTCTTGAACTCAGTCAAGCTTGGTGTGGTGACCACCTCCCTGGGGAGCCTGTTACAGTGCCCAACCATCCTCTTGGTGAAGAACCTTTTCCTGATCTCCAATCTAACCCTCCCCTGTCGCAGCTTCATGCCATTACCATGGGTTCTGTCGCTGGTCACCAGAGGGAGGAGATCAATGCCTGCCCCTTCGCTTCCCCTCATGAGGAAGCTGTAGGCCGCCATGAGGTCTGCCCTCAGTCTCCTCTTCTCCAGGCTGAACAAACCAAGGGACTTCAGCCTCTCCTCATACGTCTTCCCCTCTAGATCCTTCAGCATCTTGGTTGCCCTCCTTTGGACACTCTCCAATAGTTCTATGTCCTTTTTGTAGTGTGATGCCCAAAACTGTATTACCACATATTTCCGAGTTGTTTGCAATACCAGCAGCATTTCAGCCAGAACCTCTATCTTGACATAGGAGTACGCTGTATGGTGCAGAAATACATAAAAATGTTGTTAATCATTCAAAGGTCTCTGAAGGGAGCGGATAAGATCCAGATGAGTTTGCAAGTTTGGGAATGGCAACTTAAATGTATGGGGGTTTTGTGCATATTCCCTTTGTTGTGAACAGTGCAAGCAAGCCAAGGGTCTTTCAGTGAGTACATTTCTGTAAGGTGTATCCAGGGAGATGCTGAGCATCAACTCACATTGAAATCAACTTTCAATTTACACTTGGGGCTTCTTTTCTCTTGAGCCTGACTCCTATACTTCGGTTTTGTGTAGAGCCTCAGCTGCCTTAGAAGTTCTGTCATAATAGCACCATCTTCTGACTAATACTTCTGAGTCTATTTGTCTTCGGTTCATTGCACCTCTGAAGGATCTACTTTTGAGAAAAGGTGACTGTTCCCCTGCTTCATGCATCGCTCCAAAGATGCAGTGAAGTGGTTAACTATGCTAGATACTGAGCAGTACAATCATCTGCGCAGAGCTGAGAGTTCCTTGACTTTGGCAGTCTGATATTGAAATGTACACACATTTCCAATGAAAACGCTGAGAGAATTAAATGAAAATAGAAAATGTTCCACTGACATTTTTGATGCTGGCTAAGTTTTGTATGAGTAAGAGCCACTGACAGCACTTGTCTTCTCAACCTCTTCCAAGGTCAAGACTGTATGCTAGGTATTTTCAAGAGTCTACTACAGTATAAATACAGTCCAGCTAGTAAAGTTTTAACCTTATTTGACCTTTGCTTTGCTATGCACAAAGATTCTAATCAATAAAAATGGTTGGAGCTGTTTTCCTAAAGGAGTCCTTTCTTTTGTATAATTTTCATATCATATCTATTTTAACTCTTAGCTATGTTCTATTATATCAGGATCCTTTGTTCTCATTTTTGTCTGGACAGTAAAGAAAAAACCAGTAGTGACTGACAGCTTACTATCAAAACTATTTAGTCAATTAATTTTAGAAAAGCTGTGGATTGATGTCTGAAGTCACACATCCAATTCATTTCATATAAATTATTAAAACTTAGGGTTCAGTTTCAAGAGCATAAAACCAATTGTGTGCTTCATCTGTATGTGAGAAAGAGAAGGGTCCAGAAGTTCTGGATTATTCCCTGCTTCTGCCACTGATTCACTATGAAACTTTGGACAACAAATGTTCTACATTTATGTGTATTTGTTATGCATTTATAAAGGACAAGTGAAATGAATTAGGTTTTCTGAGGCATTTTTATATTCAAATCTGTTGGGCAGAGCAGAAACTGCTATTTTTGGCATTATATGTTCTTGGTTTGTTTCTTAATTCTGGTCTACCATACACTTCTTTTTGTGATAGGCCAAAATTTTCAAAGCTATGTTTACTTTGTTCAATTCTCACTTTTAATACAGCAGTAACAGCATTTTTCAATATCACAGGAGAATTAAGAGGATAAATACCTTCATAATAATGAGAGACTCAGATACATCAGTGGTCCTGTAAGTGTATATACATTATTTGCATATGCATGCCATCTGATTAGAAAATTGTACCTGTTACTCATCTAGGCTCTCCTTTTCCAATTTTTTTTCTAATGTGCTCACTTGAATTCAAAGTGATAGTTTGTTCCATCCTAAAGAACTCCTTCAGTCATTACCAAAGAAGGTTATTTCCTCATGCTATCTATTTTTTCTTGGATTAATACCTTTCAAGTGACTTTCTCCAGTCTAATTAGCAGTACTAATGTTCTTGTTCTATGAATTTCTACATATTGTGAAAAAGTCTGAGAAACACAATGTGCAGAGCTGATGACTCACTGGAACTGAGAAGAATTTTCTCTAATTAGTGACATATTGGGATGACTCATTGCATTGCAGAACTCTTTACAGAGGTGAACATGCTAATGCAAGGCGAAGGGCAGTAGAGAACTGAAATAAATGCCTAAACATACGTTGCAGTTTTGTTGATCTTTATTTCACTGATGACACTGATCAATGAGTGAATAAGCCAGAGAGAAGTACAGGTGGTTTTAGTAATATTCTTTACTGTATAACTCCATTTGGATATTTATTGAGTGTCACTATAAACTGAAAGGTTTTGGGGTTTAGGCACACTCAGTGCCATCTACAATTTTTCACTTTGGAGGCATGTCTCCAAAATCATGGTGAACTTGCTGGATCAGAATACTCACTGCTGCCATTCCTCCATTTATTTTCAGACCAAAAAAAAAAAGGTAGATGTAACTATAGACATCATCTCAAAGGTCATGAGAAAGAGGAGAACTGTCTTAAAATAGCTTGGAGCAAGAACACTGTGCATTCTATTAAAATACTGGTGAGGTGATATCCCCAGATGGGTTTAGTTCTTGTTTTGATTTCTAGCTATACATATTTGTTTCACCTCCTGCACAACAAATGGTAGACTCAGAATATCCTGAGGGACCAAAGGCCCTTAAGGAAGAACATAGATGCCCTGAGAAACATTTTAGTCTTCATTTTCTTCTGAACTTTTCAGCCTCTAATCTAACCCTGTTTATACTGGTGAACTGTATAGTCAATATATCTAATATTAGGGATTCTATCATGCTTATCCCCTTGATATCTACACACTTGAAGTGCAACCCCACCATGACCACCAAGGCCTCCAACCTCTGCCTGTTGCACTAGCACACATCAGGTCATTTCCATGTTGAACTGATCAAAAATTGCCACCTTCTGTACTAAAGTCTATTTGAACAGTTATATGTCTGATCAGTATCTTCTAGTTTCTCAGCATGTCTCTCCTTATGCTGGCTGTTAAGATGTCCACCTTGTTCGCAATTTTATTGGACTGTCTATTTTTTAAATTAATAGCTCTGTGCCTTTTCTAATCACTGTTCTCTGTGACTTTGTCCACAAATTCTCTCCCCATTTTCTTTAAGTTAAGCTTTGTAGAGAGAAAAGGTAAGGCAAAACCGATGGGTTTTGGGGAGTACATAGTTCAAGAAAGGATAAAGTTGAAGGATCGCAACATCTTATTATACACAATGTGGCAATGCAGATGCCCATCTTGCTGCAGTACCATCTGTTCTTTTAGACCAATGTGTCATAACGTACCTCAGAATATTTCTGAAAACCTATTTCTGTATTTGTGTTACTTTAAGCCATGAGATTGGGTAAAAGTTCTAAATCAGAATAATTCTCCCTTTACTGATTTTACCCTTCCCGGAATCACCATTTGCTCTGCCATCTTTAATTTTCCTCTTCACACGCTATGGTTGTAAAACAATTTCAGATATCTATTTGTTAGCATATGTTCTCATTATTTGCATATGTGTGTGTCTTTCAATGTGATGTTTATTGTTGTGCTTTATTTGTATGTATAAATAAAGAAAACGTCTCCTGTTGGCGTACAGATTGGCCTTTGAAAAGCATGTTAGCTTTTTTTTTTCCCAAAACTTTTTCTATCTCAAACAAGCAAACAACAAACAACAAGTTATTGAGTGCAATTGGTTTATGTACTCAGAATATCACTGGAAAGGCCAGAACACAACATTATGGTCCCAAGCACTACATTTTGCTTTCAGCTTCTGAATTCCCTGGAAGACAGGTGAAAGTCAGAAGGAAAAAGCCACGCATCTCTGGATGATGAATCTGCTTGGCTGGGTTGTGACTTCTCCCAAACAGCGTATCCAGCATAGTGTGTTCAAAAGTGCACCTTCTCCCTGAAGTCGCACATGGTTTAGGGCTTCCCTGTCCTGCTGGAGACAGGTTTTGCTCTTATTTTGGGATTACTGAGAACAGGCATTCGGTCCACATGTATCAGTTTCCACTCACATTGTCAAAGGAATGACAGCATGTTTACATGAAAAAATAGCGCTTGGACTGTATTTTGTTACTACCATATACTACCTTGCTTTTGAGATGCCATGCCTAAGGCTCAAAGCTTCAGTCCTTGAGCTAGATCTGCAGCTGGTGCCTTTTGGAGTAGCTTTATTATACTTGACTGATATCACCTTGAGATTTGACACACTCATCTCACTGCAGCAGTGAAAAATAAAGCGTTCTCATGTCACAGCACACTATGACAGTGCTGTGCATGCAGAAAGGAAACCTGGGTCTGGAATTTGTCCAACAACCAGCACATATCTCAATGACAAATAATAGAAAGATGCAAAAAGCCACATTTTATTCCAATGGGTTGTATTGGCAATGGGAAAGCCTTTAATTTCTATGATTTCTAAACTTACTCTTGTTTAATAAAAAGCTATATATATAAGTTAACAATTTTACTAGGTGATGGAAATCTGATTAAAATCCCAGTATAAACGCTTTTCCCTCTTTCACTCCCATGAATTTTTCTGATTTACTGCTGTTGAAATAGATTTTGAGGAGGTAGAATCCCTCCTGTTATTTTTTTTTACCTGACATTTAGAACTTTTCTCACTTCTCAGGGCTCAGACACCCACAGAAGATATGATTAATAATACATTACAATGCATGCAAATATATCAAGATATGATCCTCTGTTGTTCTTTTGGTTACTACATTTTTGCGTGACTGCTGTAGTTGCATTTTAAATATCTTTATAAAGGTCTGAAGAATAAGTAAAAGTGTGAGAACGGCAGACTTTGCTGGACAGTCCTTGGGACCAATCCAAGGAAGTGAGAGAAATCTATTCAAGATTTGGATGAAAGTGCCTTATGGAAAATAAGACATTACAGATTGGGGTTTTTATAATTTCTTTCTTAAGAAGCAGGAAACAAAATTGTGTGAGACTAAGATAATACAGTAAGGACTATAATTTATATAATTCAAAACTGATTCATAGAAAGATCTTTTTCAGCCACTTCTTCTAGCACTATAGTAATCATAGTTATCAGAAAAGACTGCTCTGAGAGAACTTGTGACAATCATAATGATAGTAAGTCTTCCACGAAAGCACTAGATGAATACTACATAATATGGTACTTAGTACTATACTGCAGTTGGAGTTAGGAATCCCTTGTGAAAGAGAAATTATTACAGCATTTACAATTATCCTTAAATGGTTTGGAAATGTAATTGCTGAAATTCTCAAAGACACCTAGAGGAATTAGGGCATTTCATCACATTTTCAAAAGTAGCTTTGATACCAGGAGTCAGAAATCTCAAATTGATCTAGGAAACCAAATGCTGTTTAACTACTACTACTACAAAAAAAAGTCTTCATCCAAACGTAAATTCAGGAAAATGTTCATTTATGCATCATTGAATCCTCAAGTTGCCTAAAGCCTCATTTCTTACAGTGAAGTTCCCTGAAAGTGCTTAAGTACCTTCCCTTGACAGCTTCAGGATTGGCTACACTTGCTTATTAGGTAGACACCTTACACTTACCGCAAAGCCCAGGCAATTCCTACCTGTTTCCTTGGCTGGTTCAACGAGCTGGTGTGCAAGAATAACTTGACTTAAATATTGGGTGCCAAAGTCCCACCCTTTGCTGGAGTCCCAGCCTCTCCCTTTCAGAGTTTGTTTAGCCCTCTCTGTGCTGAGTCATTTCAGCATGCAAATATAACAGAAAATGGATGCAAAAACAGGCATTTGTTTTCTCAGCATGCTGACTGGGCTCAACACAATGCTGGTCAAATGCTCAAGTCAGCGTAGTAGGAAGGGTGGGAGCAAAGGGTGGGCAAGACCATGAGCTGGCTCAGACTGCTGGGGCAACCCAACATCTGAGCATGCCTGATTAGACCGCATGAAAAACACAGGAATGAAGATGTTTTCTCCACCCCAATGGTTGCAAAGTTTCTATTTCCAGTCACTTAAACTGTGGAAGATTCGTGTTTTTATTTTTTCACCTGTTCCTATTTGCTCATGAGCAGTTTAAGTCGAGCCTGTTTGGAGGCCACATCACCTGACCATGTCACATGAGCTGCTGTACATCCAGAACTGCCTCTGTGATAGCAGGTGACTCAAGAACTGAAGTGGTCACTGCCAGATCTTCTTGCAACCTAGCTGAACGTCCAGCCCAGTCTACTCCACCCTATGGGAGCCTCAGCAGCCGGTATCATCTTCCGCCCATGGACTACTCCTGCAGCTGCTCCTCATCCTCTCTGCTTTCCCAGGTATGTGGCATACAACTTGTCGTTCTCAGCCATATATGCCTTAACTAGGTATTACAAAGTGGCTTTCGGTTCTGAAGGATATTTTAGGATAAAGTGGTCTTAATATTGTCTGATAGAATTGTTCTTCTTTCAGTAGCGTACTTAAATCTTTGTGTAGGAGAGAAAATATGCTTATGATTATGAGGGTCATTACCTTAATGGCTGAAGATCTCATGTGGGAGATGTGGGCTGTAATCCCCTCAAGCTGTTCTGGACCCCAGGTTACCGCATCTTGGTCTCTAACATTCAGCTTTTTCGATTAAAGGGAATGCTAACATGATTACCTTTTGCCACCAATACCTCATTTTGTGCCTAAGACTGCAAAAATATTAGTTCACAAAGGAATTTGTGGTATGAATTCCAGCTACATGGGCCCTTCTTCTCTGGCAAATCTTCCAAAACTACTTTAGCAGTATCTGCTCATTAACTTAGTCAGGTCTTCATTCAGCTTCTGGACCCCAGAGATAGCAGCTTCACTCTTGCTGAGCACTCTTGGGGGTAGTGAGATATGTAAACCATCGGGGTCGTGGTGCTCAACTTTTTGATGTCTGTACCCTATACAGACCAGGGTCCTGGCTGGAAAGGGGCCTTAACACTTCTAAGTCCCTTAGAAACTTTTGAAAGTATCATTGCTTGCTGTATTAGCTGAAAAAATGTTTTGTACAGAATGTGATACTCCCTGGTTGCTTCAGGATATGTAATGGACTCTGAACCCTGTGGTCACTGTGAAGCCTCCCATTCACAGACATGTTAAAGAGATGTAGACCAAGAAACCTTACTGAATTTCTCTGCTGAATGTAATACGAGACCCCCACATAGTAGCTGATCTAATTTTCATCAGACCCAGCTCACTATTTTGGGGGATCTCACTGCCGAAAAGAAAGGAATTGCTTATACAACTGTATTTCAACAAGCAGCTTAAAAGTACAGTAGCTTTTCCTCCTTGTCTTGCATTATTAGCTTTAGTTCTGTTCTACAATTGCCATTTAAAATTGCATGTTTCATGTGACTGAAGGATTTTTTTTTTGTGACTAGAGCTTGAAAATTGTCTAGAACTTAAAAATTTTAAGACCATGCACAACAGATATGCAAATGCTTACAAAAACTTCGTCCATTTTCTTCATCTGTACATTTGAAATATATCTCCTGAAGCAGGATGGCAATTTTAGTCACTCTATGTCTACTCTAACTTAAACAAGGACAGGACATGGGTTTGTCTTGTTTCGGTGTCCATCCTGTTGTCCATCTCCAAAGTGCTGGTTAATAATTGCTAATACTCTCTCTGGACAGAGTTTTGGCTCATGCTAGTTAGAACTCTCTCATATCTAGGCTCAGTTCAGAGATGGTATGGTCTAGGGGACTGTTCCCAACAGGCAGTATGGGCCAGGCCATCTTGTATAGGGGAAATGGAGTAGACAGCTCCGTGGAAATGCACTATGCCAAACCATTTGTCCTTTGAGCCATAGGGTGAGCCCTGGGTCATTTTATTCATTAGTATGGATGTAGTTTCTACTGACAGAAGGAGATAGACCTACCTCCAGGATGAAAAAGACCATTCAGCAAGGATGATATCTTTGTTTCAGCCAAAGATGACTGATCTGTCCAGACTTCTCAAATGGCAGAGTATAGAAAGAGTACTCAAGTGACCATGGCTATTTGACAATAGGTCATTTCATTTTTTTCCCCTCCAGATTGTTTTCCCACTTGATTTCACTCTGATGTTTTAAATGAAGAGAGCTGGGAGAGGTGCCACTGTCAGGTGAAAAGGGTTGTGGTGATAAACAAAGGAGCAATGACCCAGGACTGCTCATGCTTCCTGCAGAGACCAGGGAAGACTGACGATAAAGTCAATAGCTGTAAAGGAGAGGAAAAATAAACCAAATTAGGAAACTATTCTCTTGTTTAGATTGATATTTTCTGATAAAATCCTACTGATTTCCAAAATAAATAAATAAACACTTAAAAGATTGATTATTTAAACTGCTTAACATCATCTTCCTTTTTAATTTTAAAACTCATTCTCTTTATGGTGTCATAAACCCCCCCCAACCTATAAATACATAATTTCCCTCAATTATATTGCTTATTTGATTTGGTTTTTTTCTAATGTAGCAGAAATTATATGATTTAGAAATAAAACCACTCAATGTCCAAAAGAGATGTGAAGGTGAAATTACAGGAAAATCAGAATCAAACACTGAGGTATATGCTTGATAGAAAAGTCTTCTTGAACTGAAAAAGGGAAAGATATTAGAAGTCCTTTGTGTTCCACATCACAGTCGGAAAATACCAGGCTTCTGGGGAAAAAAAAAAAAAGCAGCATAATTCCCCTGAATAGAAGACCATAGTCTGGATGCCTTAGTAGATGCTAAAGGAAGATTTTAAACGTTTTTACACTAGCCTGGCCCTGGATTTGAAAATTGACAGTGCATTCCTGGAATCAGCTTTTGCTGAAGATGTTAATAATGTAACGTTTGGAGTGCATTTTCTGCTAATACAGCTACTTAAGTTTGCACAGCTGGGAGACTTCTATATTTTCCTGCAGCCTTTTCTTCCCCCTCCCCCATTCTGATTTGTTATTGTTTGAAATTCTGAGAATGTTTTACACACATTTCCAGTGTACAACATTTGGACACTGATAAACGAATGACAAGTATGATATAAAGCCTCATGGAAGACCCTGTAGGGTCTACCCAGGGAGAAGAACACATCTGTCTCCAGCTGTGCAGCTATTTAGGAGCGAAATGACTTGTCCTGGGTTGGGCAGAGATGGTAATTATTTTTGTTGTTGATGTGAAGATCAAAGGTTATTCTCAGGAAGTAAGGACAAGGACTGTGGTATTTAGCAGGAAAGATTTATACAGGACATAATTTAGTACATGGTTTGCACATTAACCTGGTGCTAATGCATGTAGATGACAGAGAAAATGTAAACAGTCCTGATGTAAGATAAATTATAATTGGTGAAAAGTAAATTAATCTACTGGTCATGAATCTCCCACAAGTTAGCAGAATCTTGAGCAGCTGTTACATTCCACAATCACACTTTGAAAAGAGGCTGCTTGATCTGAGGATTTTTTGCTGCAGTGCAAATAACTTGTTCCTCCTGTCCCAGTGTGGCTTTTTTTTAAAAAAAAAATAAATAATACTTTTTACAACAGCATTCAGTCCTAGACTAATATAACTTGCAGATTTCTTCCCATAAGAATGAATCCTTTGGGCTTATGATTTTCAAGGTGCAGACTAAGAATACTCCCCCAAAAACCACAGAGGTAGTGGTTTATAAATGACTTTTTATAACTGAGTGTACCATGACCTCATGGTCAGTAGATGAGATATAATGTTTGCTTCTCCACAGTTTCCTGATACCAGGCCAGAAATCCATGAAATAACTTTCTCGTGTTTCTTGTTCCTAGATTCAACTTAAATATGCAAGTAGTTTTTCTCTCTTAAAAGTTACTCGGTATAAAACGCAAATATACAAATTGTGTGCGCAAAGAGAAAAAAAGCTGAAGAAATTACCTGGATGAAAACATTAGGATGTCTTAGAGCAAACCAAGATTTAACTAAGATTTATATACTAAGTATTGTCACATAAAATACTTGTCAATAATATTGACATGTGCATAAATGCTTTTTAATTAAAAAACTATGGATTTCGCTGTCCTTAGGACCTTAGTTCCCTTTACTAAGTCAGATTCTGCTCAGATTTGTACTGTTTCAAACAAGGAAAAATGCCATGAGGTAATGAGCTATAATGATGTGAAACAAAAATAAATGAGCTTTGAATAAGCATAAACTGCTCATCACAGGTTCCTATGACAAACAATAGGCTGTCTGGAGGAGTTTTGGCCAAAAAAAAGCAGAGGCAGCAAAACCACTTCATAGTTGTAACTCCTTCACAAATATTAATGGAAACATATTTTGCCATGTATATTAAAAATCAGGCATTTATCTCTTGAATAATTGCTAGGCTACCAAGAAACAATGAAGAGAATGAAGTTCTACACTTTTCCCTTTCTTTGTCTGTCTTTGTTTCCATTTCCATATGTGCAAGAAAACACATCCAAGGGATCAAAATATATGTTCTTCTCAGATGGTTTTGCTGTGATCCAGGCATGAGATGTCTGAGGAAAGCAGGTAGTGGTGGATTGCACAAAGAATTCCTAAACACGTGTTGAAATGACAGAGAAGTTTTCGCCATACGCAGATTTGGTTTTCTAATTCTGTGTAGGCCCCAGTAAATCTCTCTGCATAGACTAATCTGCTATTACAGCAAGTGCAGCCAAAACCCAGAAATTCTCCAGCTAATTCCGGCTGCAAGCCAAACCTCGCTGTTTCCCCACTGTACCGCCCTCCCGCAGAAAAAAAAATCTTACTGGATTCCCTGAAAAATAGCAAATGAACTTTGAATTCATTGAGGGAAAATTAGCTCCAAGCAATGAGAGACAGGGTACCAAGTCTTCCTATGGCTTATTCTTAGTTTAACATGCAAAATATACGTTAATATAGCATATATATACTACATAACATATAATATCTATAGCATGTATTTTGGCATCTTTCAAGAATGTAGATAAATGTAGCATTTCTGTGTAGTTAAACCAGCGGAGAGGTATGGACAAATGCGTGAACAATGTAAAGTAAGCAGCAGTACGACTTGGAAGAGGAGACTCCACCACTGCTGTCTTTCAGGTAGAGGAAGCAGAGGCCAGTGGGTACAGTCAGGCTCAAAGTGACGAGATTACCAGTCATTACAGGACCGAGATAATTAAAAGCTAACCCGCCAGGAGCTTCAGCTACTGAAACTGTAGCTTCCTTATTTACCACGGCGATAAAGAGCTTCCATGTTAGAAAGATTTGGGTGCCAGAGGTCCTTAGTGTCAAATTGCTAAGAAGGGAACGTGGTGAAATCAATAGCTGTAGTTTGTGGGCATGCAAGGATGATTTCTATGAAGCAAAGCTAGGTCGTATCTGGTGGAGTGACTGCCGTAGTGTCACTAGGAGAGAAATGGCTTTATGTGCTTTCTGGCTTTGCTGACAGCAGTTGTGATACCATGCCAAAACTACTATGAAGGTAATAAACACTGGGAAAGGGTTATCTGGTTGTACAGAAAAATGTTTTGTCTACATAACTATCAATGATTCATTTTTAAAAACCCTCTAATATGTCTTGGATTGCCTGCAACTGTAACACTTTTTGTGTGGAAAGTTTAAAATTAAGTTAAAATCTTTTCTGTTCTCCTTTTGTGTCTTTGTTTTTCATTTTCACAGAATCACAGAATCACAAGGGTTGGAAGGGACCTTGAAAGATCATCTAGTCCAACCCCCCCTGCCAAGGCAGGGCCACCTAGAGCACATCACTCAGGAACGTGTCCAGTCGGGTTTTGAATGTCTCCAGAGAAGGAGACTCCACAACCTCTCTGGGCAGCCTGTGCCAGTGCTCTGTCACCCTCACAGTGAAAAAGTTTTTTGAACATTTTTGAACATTTTCAGAATGTTCTAATGCATTTTTAATGCATTTACTCCATTTTACACTTAATATTCAGTTAATATTATTTTTTTAAAAATTTGTCTGAATAAGACTGAGGAAAAATTGTTTTGTATCACTGTCTATTCCACAGAGATTTTTTTTCCTAGGGAAAGAAAAAAACAAACTCCACATTTCTCTTCTTCAAATGTTCCAGAATGACAAAAAGACAAAACCTTCAAAAACATTTTGGAAAAAATTATCTAATCTTTAGCTTTCAAAAGATCACAGAATTGGATACTTTATATATAAAAGCATGTTGAATCAACGTCTGTACAGTTAACCTCTCGAGTACAAGATGGACATTTGCCATGTGTGTCGTGTTTTCCAGGATTAATCTATTCTCTATGATTTTACCTATGTTATATATCTTGTGGTAGAAGCTCATAAAAGTCCACAGCATTGTTAACCACTTAATAAAGACTAATAACACTAGTTGGCCAGAGCTGGGGAAATCAACTGAAATGGTCCATGCTACTGACTAAGCCAGATTTCACAGTAACTTTCAGCAAATCTGTAGAATGTGAATAAACTCCTTAGAGGACAATTTGATCTTTAAAAAAAAAAAAAAAAAGAAAAGAAAAAGAAAGAGAAAACAGAGGCAATAGAAGCATCCAACAGATTTCGAAAAAAAAATTTCCTCTATTTTTTCCTTGCAAAGCTAGTAACTTCCTAGTGTCACAGACACATAGTTTAATGATGTCACTGGGGAAAGCATATTAAACAGTGTTACTAAACAGAAAAATTTCGCAGCCACTGCATGATCGCATTTAGTTCAGTCAAAAAA
>VWZZ01002131.1:366090-409450 GCA_013399095.1 Psophia crepitans | reverse complement strand
TTTTGGCAAAGACAATCGCTGAAGAGCTGTTTAATGAAGACTCCTATTACGCAGGAATGTTAACAGTCATTAGCCTTCAGGCAAAGTTCATCAAAGGAGTAAAGACAATTACTTAAAAAAGACCTGTGGCACCTCAAAAATACCTCAACCGCACTTAACTCACCCATTTTCAAACTGTAAACTAGTTTTACAGGTTACTGCAGAACCCGGCTGCAAAGAAAGCCACCGGTGTGCGCTGTGGATCAACCCTGGGTCTGCTTCTGCCTCGGTGCAGAATTCCATGTAACACCACATTCCTCAGCGTGTGAATCACAGCAAGTCGCAGCTGCTAGATTTGGGTGGATCACCTTGTTCAGTAGAAAGATCAACTGGCTGAAAGAAAGGAAAAACAGAGTGATTTCCTGGCAGCAGATGTAAAAGTGACGTATGGAAATGTTTCTTTATACCAATCATGGTTAGCTGGTGGAACTCATTGCTGCAAGAGCTCATTGAGACAGGATCCGAGGGAGGTTGGACATCTACCAGGATATTTCCAACCCCCAAGAATTAGACTAGTAAAGCCTAAACATACAGATGAGAATGCTAGGAGACATAAAACATCTCACATTTCAGGAAATAAGCCAGCGTATTACTCTAATACATGGCTTGCAGGACAATCTTTTGACACACTGCCTATTCATTTCACCAGTATTTGTAGGTGCCTGAGAAAGCATGATTGGACCAACCATGACTGACAGTGTAGCAGTTTGACAGCTGCTTACAATTTGGGGTACATTTTGGACCGTACTAAAAATTTCTCCAGAGGTTTATATCAAAAGTGAGTTTGTATTGTCAAGTACATACCCCAGCATTTTTGAGTCCTAACATCAGTTTTAATTCCGTGGTGTTTAGCTAGCAAATCACCTCAGCTTCCAGCTTCAGTGAACAAGTTTTATTGCTGACTGTCAAAGAGCCTTTGGTGCTGACGATAATCTGATTTTGTCTGTTCTGCATGTCTGGAACATGACCACCGAATGTTAGAAATTGTGGAGTTAATTTGGTGGGCTTATATCATGCTCCACCTTGCATTAATTAGATCCAGGAAAGTCAAAGGGATAAAAATATCTTAATTTAAAATGCAGTGCAGTGAGACTGATTCATACAGAGGTATTGATCTGTGTGAGAGCAGAATCTGCCAAAAGGAATCCTTACAGTCACAATGCAATATTGATGCTGTTTTCTGAAATCTGCTGTTCATTATAATGTTGTTATTTTATTGCTGTTTGGTGTTACAAGTAGATAAAGCAAATTTCTGTTGTATCTTGCCTGTAGAGACCTGATGTATGAGTACAGTACTGATGTATCAGTACCTGTACTGACCTATCACAATGAAGCAACAGTTAAATCACAGTAGGAGTGAAACTGGAAATCTGAAAAAAGCTTACGATGTAGCTTTGAGATACCATTTAGTCTTTGTGGCTAGACTAAAACATAAAATTGGGAGTCCTCTCCTGTCCTGGTCTCGCAGTCTTGTCATTGGAAACTCTTCCTAATGGGAAAAGGCAAAAGAAGCAAGTTCTACTGCAGAGCAGAGCCCTGCTTACCTGCATCCTTGAGCAGAGCGAGGCTGGTGTAGAAACAGTTCTTATGTTGCATTTTTATTCCTTTCTCCCCATATACGAACACTCTTTATTTCTCATTTTTAAAGCATTCTGTCTCCAAATGATCAGTCTGGGTCACGGATTGAAGTTAATTTTCCAAAGATTTAAGAAAAATAGTATTTTCAGCCCTCACCCAGTATAGCATTTAAGTCTTTCTTACAATACCTAAGCATGTATAATGGGGGAAAACGTATATGTAATTGAAAACACAGGATCTAGCACTAGCAAGATTTTTAGGCAGCCCTGTATAAGTAAGCCTCTGCATAAGTTTATTGGCTATAACTTCAATGACATTGGAGAGGTTTGTCTGGTGGTTCAGCCTTCCCCATCACAGGGGTGTGGTACCAGCGGGGAGTCATACAGTTTCTTCTGCTGCTGCAGTGTGTTTACCCCAACTCCAGTCTCTGACTGTAGGGCCCTCAGCTGTTTCAGTAGAGATCATCTTTGAGTAGGTATCAATACTTAATTTCAATTGAATAATTTACTTTTTATGGGAATTTTTTTTTTGTACTTTCACTTGAGAAAAGAGAACAAAAATAGTTGTTTTCTCATTCTGGTTTTCACATATTAGCCCAGTGAAATATTAGCCTGGCAAATATTTCTTTGCTAGAAGGAGAGTAGGAGAATAGCTAGACTGGGTTTACCACAATAGTTTATGGAAACATTGCAAAATCTATGCATTTGGGCTGATCTTCAACTCCTGCTCTGGAGCGTGGTGGCATTATCTGGCCTAGCAAGAAACTTGCATTAGAATAGCCCTCCCACCGAGTGGTGGAAATTCTGTATTTCCCACTCCCAGAGAAACTGACCTCTGTGTCCCACTCTGAGAGCCCATTACAAACACCACCACACGGTCTGAACTGGGCAGCACAGTTTGGCTAAAACCATAAAAGGAGAAAAGAAATCACAACTGATGTGCTAAATAGACAGAAAGGGAAAGAAGGTGCAAAAAATCCTTTGGAAATATTCCAAGAATAAATGAAGCACCATAAAACCCCTCAAATGTATCTATTCTGTAGCCAAGAGATTATTTGATTTTATTTGTATTGTATTTTGTATACTGCGACTTCTATATTGCAAAAAATGCTAATACCTAATGTTAAAAAAGTATTACGGTAGTCTTAATGAATACCCTCAGAGTTTATTTGGAGGATAAGAGTTAAATATGTGTATAATTCAGAGTGCAAATACACATTCACTTTGGTTTTGCAGAAGAAATTGAACTTTTCAAGACTAAAATAGTTTCTCAAGTTGCAATTTTAGAATGATTTTCCATATATTCTATGGAATCAGATTAATCTTAATTTTAAATTGGTTAGAGAGCCCTTCAGTACTAATCAACAGATTTTTCCAAGTAGTACATATTTTTCTACCTTCCTTTCTTTGAGCGCTTGAATTTAATGATGTTGGGATTTCCTCCTCCAAAGATGGATCTGCTAAATAAATTTGAATGAACTCAAACAATTAAAAAAATAATGAAACTCATGAAAAATATAGTCTGATAAAATCAGGAATCTGACTCTATAATCCCCCAAACATGACAATTTGAAGTTAAATCTGAATCGATGTGTTCTTCAGTTGTTATTCAGAAACGTTACCCCCTTTCTTTAAAACCTGTTTCCCCAAGCCCATATCCTGAACATGAAGTTCATATAGGAAAATATTCTAGAATAAGGCTATTATTATACAAGCCCCATAACTCCCATGGAATTTCCCTTACGAAAGGGAACTCCAGACTGGCCAGTTGGCTTTCCCGTCATCATTGCTGGTAGAGACATTCAGTGGGGTTATTATTGTGGGTAATGCCCCATATGCTTCCTGCATTAAGAAGGTGAGGGGAGATGAACACCTGCCATGACATAACTCACAATGAAATTCACTCTGCAAGGTAAAGAAGTCCTAAAAAATGAGTGGAAAATCTCTATTTCTGAATTTGAGAGTGGAGTTGTAGAGGGCACTTCCAGCCAAAAACCGATCAGGTTTTGAGACGAATGATGGGGAGAGTCTGTATCTTGCATTTGCAAGATCGCGGAAAAGGTTAGAAAAGAAAAAGAAAGGAGTTGCCAGGTTTTTAAAGCAGGCTGGTGAGTTCTGGTTTTGGATGGCAGCACTGACAGGCCTCACCGGTTCCTTGGTGTTAAGCACCAGGCAAACACAAACGTTCAAGAGTAAAAGTATGTTCCCACATGCGCCACCGCAGATGGTTTGTAGAAATGGCAGAATGAACTGACACGTAATAATATAACTGTACTTAGAAGCAGGTTTTATGATGCCAAGTAGGGTGTACATCTGCTAAAATATAACTTTAAAAAAAAAAGAAAAGCAGAAATTACAGGTCTCCATTTATATGATGCATGTGCGGGACGATCCTATTGCGGTAGCTGGGAGGTATGGCAGGAGAGGGCCGGCGTATCGCTTTTCCCTACGCATCTGCTCTAGCTCCTGCTGCAGGCAGGTGCTGAGCTGGACAGGCCTCTGGTCTGACCCACCCATGGCTTTTCCTGTGTTCAAAAATGAGCAAACAAAGAGGACATGTGGATGGAGTACACCTCCGTTTTATTTTCTGTTGGTTCCTCCTGCACTTCAAACAGAGCTACACAAACGACTTTCTTTTTGGAAAAACTTTACCTCTAAACCACGTCCAGGTTTGTTCGGGTGTATTTCACAGGTGAAATGAAGCCAGTGTGAAAGTGCCCTAGGTGCGCAGAATGGAAACGCTGACAGGCATTTAGCTATATATGTGCTAGCAACCCAGCTCGAATGTATTGCCATTAATTAAGCAGATGAAACAGGAAACAGAGAGAAAAATTAGCTCAAGTTCAGCTGTTACTTGTTGCAAATTTGTAAATGGGCCTCTACAGTAGAGATATGTAAAATAATGCTCCTGTTAAAAGTTATGTGGACTATAAAGGTTCTCAGCAAGCTAATTTTACTCTGTTAACAAAGCATGGTTTCAAGCTATTCTTGTTAACCATCCACCCACTTGCTTTTCCTTCACCACCTCAGATTTGCAGATAGGAGGTACAATTTCAGTCCTTTGTTTCATCCTGAGATCTCTTTACAATATTAAGTCTGCTTTTATCCTGTTGAAGCCTACGTGCTTTCCTTCATTGTGCAAAGCTAAAGGAGCTGAGGTCTAACGTTAAAGTAATCCTTTGTCGTGCTTTTTCCCCCCTCCCTGCCTCTTTGTTGTATGTATAGCCTAACTACCTGCCTTCAATTGAACTTTTCCCCTGCCAAATCACACACTTAAAGCAGGAAAAAAGAGGCTGGGGTGAAATCCTGGCCCCACAAGTTTAATGGACTTTAGCAGGGTTAGGTTTCCACTCTAGTGGCTGCTGCTCTTTGAGTTGCTCCTTTCAGTCTTGCTCGAGATGTTTTTCCCCTCCTGGAATGGAAGGGCACCCGTGCAAATTTCTGGTCTGTGGGAGTGAACAGAGCACCACGAATTTGTGTGATTTAACTGACTTTGACACTGGCACTTGACATAGTAGTGGCATCACGGTCTAAGAATTTAAGTGCCCCATCTTTAACATATGTGTAATTCCTAATATGACTCCAAGAGAGTGGAGTCAAGAAACCATGTATTTGTATTTGTATTGTATTTCTTCTTCTCTACTGGCCTTTTTCACCTTGCCAGAGCATGCCAGGCAGACTGATTTTCCAGTGTGCTCATGGGATGTTCTGGGCATTTGTAACAAAAGAGGGTGCTGCAAAACATAAGAAAGGGATGTAGAAATAAGAAAAGACAGTCAAAACCAGCAGTGGGGATCTTGGCCACTGGTATGGCTAGGTCAGAGAAAGGTGTTTGCCTGCAAGATCAATGTAGTGGGGTTATAGGGACAGAAAAGTTGAGATGTTGATGCTGGAGTGCTTCTCATGGTAGACTCTGCTTTTGCTTTCATGCCTGTGACACAGCTGTTCTCTGAAAGAGCCACAGGAGATGGGGTTGATGGCAGGCTTGTCAAAAGACTGTGTGCCTGAAGACTAAACCCTTCCTCCTTCCTCTGCCAGTAGCTTCAGACTGTGCTGATTTCCTGGCCATCTCCTTCATTTCCATTAAGTAATCCCACTGAGCGCACACTGAGCCCTCAAGGCAGCACATGCTTTGTGTTGAATCAGATCCATGGGGATGTAGAGATTGAAGTAGATATGCTAGATCAAATAGAATGGGCAGCTTCCCATTTCTATATCTTTCCCTTCCTTCCTCAGTAAGACCCAAGACGTGCGCCATCACGATCTTGGGAGAAACTGCTTCTTCCTTAATCAGTATCAGCTTCTCCCTGCAACTGAGGCACCATCTTTCTGAAATCAGTGCTGTAAAAATGGTTAAACTTCTACAAGCCTTCATAGCTCTTCATACTCTTCCAATGAAGTGTGCAGGGCACTCTGAACTTGTTCACGGAAAAGCTGCTTCATTGTCTGTGGACATAGCCATAGTCTTGCTACCACCTATAATCATATGCAGCCCAAAAGGAAGAGTAGTTCCACTGTGATCATAGTATCTTTTCTCCTTTTGTATTTCTCTTCAAATATTTTTCTTATTCTGTTCTCCTGACGCACTAGGGAGCTAATTTTTTCTTTCGAATCCATCCATAAGATGGATACTAAAGGACATTGTAGAGATCTCTGATGTTTGCATTTTGCATGGGATGTTGAGAAATTGGAGAGGCTGCAACATGGTTTGAGAGCCGGAACCTCTCAGTCTGCTTAGATTATCAAACAGAGACAAAGTGGTAACTTGATTACTGTGTTTAAGTACATCTGGTGAAGCATTTTGACATTGCAAACTCATCCAGAACAGGAGCTTCATGAGGACTGAAACAACTAGCAAATATCAATGAATTCAGAGCATAGCTTCAACCAAAAGTGGAAAATCTTTGTTTTGGCACTTCTAAAGTTAAACCTTATTCTTACATTTGAAAATAATTTAAAAATGTAAGTGAAAAGAGGTTAAATACAAAGGACCTACCTAATCATTTTGTATGGAACGAACAACTTTGTTTGTTAAGGCAAATGCTGGGCTGACTCATTATGTTGATAATAACTGTTCTAGCAGTCCAACTATCATTGTGTTAATTATTCTTGCACTAAAGAGACATTCCCTGTGGTGGGCTTTGTACTCTGAAGTTGATGTGATCAAAAAAAAAAAAAAAAAAGAAACGAGACTTCGGAACCATCTGAGCGTTCTTGGATATACAAATAACCACAGTCTTCTACCAATGGGAAAGTTAGAGAATAGCATACCCATGTTTTAATCTCATAGTTTGTCTCACATATGCTGAGAAGAAGAGAGAAAAATTAATTATTATTATTATCATAATTGTTTTTCAGCTTTAGTAATTAAAGCTTTCCTATCAGACCTTCTGATGTTAGCAGCGACTTTTCGATGGAGTAGTCTCTAATTTTTAACTTTCTGATTTGCAGATGCACAGCTTTATAAAAAAGTATTTGCTAAAATAACTAGTTTGAAGATCCCTGCAGAATAACCAAAGTCATTTAGTTCATTTAAACTCTCATGTACAAAGTTGTAGGAAAAGGAAGAAAAATAGTCATCCAGGGTGAGATTGTTGAGGCAATCAGGGAAATGGACCACTTGGGAAGATGAGCTAAACTTTTTCTGAATGAGGAATCTCGAGCTTCGGGTCTAGGTGAGAGAAGGAAAAATTGTGAAATGAAAGGACACATTTGCAAAATTCTTACTAAAAAAAAAAAAAGTCACTTTGTGCTTATTCAGCTCTTGTACCTGCAGTCTACTTTTTGTAAGAAGTGGCAGTATTTGTCTCTCACTTGACAGAATACCAAATTTAAAGACAATAAAGATTAACGATCTCCAGCAGCAGTACATATGTCTGTTCCATAGGCCAGCCAGCAGCTCTGGACTCCTCCAAGTTGCTCTGAAAAAGAAAGCATTTGGTTAATTGGACAAAGGTGCTTGGTGGAGCTCTAAAATAATCACTACCATGCCTTTCCCAGCCCTAAATATACATTTGTCATCTATCTTTTAATCCTGTTTTTTTGGCAGAACATCTTTAATCTCCTGCCCTCCATACTAAGAAAAATTCATCTGCATGTGAGTTTAAGTAAAAGTTACTATTTATAGTAGTTTTAAGTGGTTTATATTGTCTAAATTTTTATTATACTGTCATGATAAATTTACAGGCTTTTTTCCAGTGTTTTGCTTTGAATAGAGACTCAGATGTGTGCTCTGCTTACATTGTCTAACTACTGAAGTTGGATGACTTTTTTTCTTCCAGTAACAAATATCTTTACCCTTTCCTATCCTTTTCTAAAATACGGGTTGAGGTGGTTCAGAAACAGTTACAAATTTGACTTGAATTTTCTTTAATTGTTCCCGCCAAGTGAAAAATAAAGACAAATTTTCAAAATTAGAAACTTCCGAATGCTATAAATCCTAGGGTTTGGTTCACAGGAAGTCTAAGGTGCCCTTCATAACTCTGTTTTGCCACGTGGTGGTTTGGATATTTGCTTAAAAGGTGTCCCACTCAAGCCCTCTACCTGCTTCTTTATTGGAGTGTTTACAGCCTTTTCCTGTAGAATATAGTATGACAATTGTCTCTGCCACTCTTTGTGAATCCTAAACTCCTAAAATACATAAGACATAATTAATTAATGTTACTTCAATTAGTGAGAGAAGCATTAAGAATTGTATTGTATATTCTGGTTCTATGGTCACACAGAAAAAGCAATTATTTGTACAACCTGCTACCCACACACTAAATTTTTGGGTGATGATTTCCTGGATACGTTATGTCGAGTTAATAAAGATATTTGATGCTGTGTTTCAGACAGGGTAGGATCTAAAAAGCTGGCTGGGTAAGTCACTGACCTATGGACTGCTTAATTGTTAGTGACCGTTCCATAGGATAACCTGTGTTCTTAATGACTGTAGTATTTTGTTTTAATTCCATGGTTGTTGTGACAGAATGAATTATCAGATGTAGGAAAAAGCCAAAGCATCTGGGTTCAATTAATCATTAATTACCTCATGGTTTGCAGGGAACTGTGGCAGAAGTGAGAAGAAGGCTCTTAAGACCTCTATGAACTGGACTCAATTCACAGTAAGGCAAGAAATTTTCAGGAGCTTCTGAAGTATCAAGAAAGGACTTGTCTAACACGAGACTGACAGACTGCAGGGAACATGAAATAATCCTTCCGTTCTGACCAAGCCTTGCTGCGACTTACACTTCAGGAAAAAAGGTAGTTAAATAAAAAGGACAGCAGAGGGAGTAATCTGAGATCTTGAAGACATGGTTTATCTGGAAAGAATGAATGAATTGTGTTAGGCTTAAAGAAGTGTACCTGGTGGGAGGGTTTGAAATGGAGATCTTTGTTTATGAAAAAGATCTGATTTCTTGGTCAATGAAGGACTGGTCAAGAAGTAATAGGCTGAAACCATATATGGAAGGTACGAGTTATCAACAGGAAAATTTTTTCAGTGAAAAGCAGCGAAGAACAGGTTCCCATATTCCTGTCAGTGACAGGAGAGACATACCTCAAAACAAGCTAGGACTGACCCTCCAACACTACCCTATATTTCACCATATGTGCTCTGCATAAGCAAAATTGAAGGTTTGGTCATCTTTCTCCAGATGAATGCTTTAAAGCTTAGACTAGTGGTTTCCAAATTGGAAGGTAAGGTGTGAGCACAATAAAAATGAGCTACCAAGCCCAAGCTACTAAGTTCTAGTTCTGCAGAACAGTACAAATACCAGTCTTGGGACTGGTCTGGGGAAGGCAGGAGGCTAAGTTTCCATACCCAGTAATGCACAGGACAGGGCCAATTTGTGTTCCTCATGCTCAGTAATATAAATACTGAGTCTAGTAAAGTTACTCACCCAACAGATAGATGCTTGTGTTTTGATCCCCAATCTAGCGGGAATGTGTTTACATAAAATAGTACAGCTCCAACAGAAAAGCGTCCAACAGAAAAAGTCTTCTGCCCCCAGAAGACTTTCTAACTTTCAAGCCTTTCTTTAAAGATAAGGGTTAAAAGCCTTTAACCCAGAGAATTCATTAGGTAGTGTCTGGATTAGTACTTTAACCCCCAAAGTACCGGATAAAAAGAGCAGAGAAAGGATCTTCACACCAGAAGTCTTGTGAAAAATTTAGCTTGAAGAAAACCAAATGAAACTATTGTATGAATTCAGCAGAACTTACGTATAGGTTTAGGGTGACGGAAACTGAACTTTTTGGGAGAAAAAAAGACCTTCTTACCATTATAAACTGTTACTGAGATGCACTTCTAAGACTTTTGATTATATTATAATGTTAATAGATTTAGCCATGCAAGGTTAAATGTAATGTATGGACAGACCTCTGTGAATGTAATGTCTTCATTCTTTTCTGGAAAGATATGACCTGACAGCAGCTGTTACCCTTATGAGAAAAACATCCTAAGCATTGGTTAGTTGTTTGCTGCTGTTCTAAATGGTTTCAGGAGACTAATAGACAATGCTTCTCTACAGTTTCTTTTACAAAGGGACCAATAAGTTAACTGTGCCACAATCTTAGAAGATAAAGAATGGAATAGTAATTAAAAAATCCTGTTTTATTATTAGGGCACAATATATGCAAATACCTCTTTTCAACTCTGCCCACTGAGGGGTGACCTCATTAATGTTTATAAATACGTTAAGGGTGAGTGTCGGGAAGATGGAGCCAGGCTCTTCTCGGCCTCACTAAGCGATAGGACAAGGGGCAACGGGTGCAAATTGGAGCATAGGAGGTTCCAGGTTAATGTAAGGAAAAACTTTTTCACCATGAGGGTGACAGAGCACTGGCACAGGCTGCCCAGAGAGGTTGTGGAGTCTCCTTCTCTGGAAACATTCAAAACTCCACTGGACACGTTCCTGAGTGATGTGCTCTAGGTGGCCCTGCCTTGGCAGGGGGGGTTGGACTAGATGATCTTTTGAGGTCCCTTCCAACCCTTGTGATTCTGTGATATTAAAATGCAGTACCAACTGCAACAGATCTAATTATTTATAACATGGCAATCCTTTTCCTTTTTTTACCTATTTAGCAAAGTGCCAGGGTATTAGAACAGTCTCATAAACTATTTATGAATTGTAAGAACAAGTTCAAAACAGTATCTCCACCCTATTTATTGCTTAGCTATTTGGAGAGCAACTATGGTCTATGCAAATATAAGTACTAGTAAATAGGTTATTGATTCCAGAATATAGAACCTACACATTCCTCAGACAGCCCAAACAAGTACTTATCCACTCGTTAACTCCCCACTACCAAAAGCAGAGAATGATTGTTTTCTGAGCTGTGGAGCTGACTATTGTCCCATTTTTTTTATTTTATTTTTTTTTCCCCAGAGTAGACATCCCCTGCATAGCTGTCAGTGGTGGTACTGAAAACCAGCATGGTCAGGAAGGTAAGCCCACCACTGTAAAAAGAGAAACACAATAAGCAATATAAATGGAAGCCAGGAAGAAAAAAAAAAGGTCTGCAAAATAGAAACAGAAGAATATTTTTGGTATTCTCTCTTTCAGTGTTAGCATTTGTTGCTGTCACTCCTCATTTCAAGAAAGAAGTTTACCAAGTTTAACTTACTTTTTTATATTAAAAGAAAACAAAACTAGTACGAGTAAAAAGCTCTATGTGCAGTTTTTAATGGAGAAAAAAAATTGTGAGAACCTCAAAAGCCGATGAAGGGCTGTGACAATGCTTGCGGGAAAGTCTGGAACAGCAGGGAGGAAAGTGTCAGCCAAGAAACCTGAAAAATAGTCCAAACACTATCATAAAGTCCTTCTTTTAATAATGTGTTTTTAATTTTAATAATATATTACTATTTGGTTTGTTTCTTAGAGACCTCTGTTTATTATAAAGCATTCCTTGAAGCTGTCACTCTATGGGAGCTCCCCTAAACTCCCTCAACATGCAGCTTTAGTGGTTTTCCTCTGTTTTGAGAGGGTACATTAATAACCACATACTACTATAGGCCTTAAATAGGCCACCCACCCTCCAAGAAGTACAGTCCATATTTCTGTGTACACCTTATGGCAGCTAGCCTAATGGGAATGATGTCAAGAGGTGCAGTGAAACACTCCATGCAACCCTTGACTTCTGTCTTAGGGATGATCTTTTCGTGTTTGACAGCTATTCATTCAGCCAAGGCATACTACATCAGAGCTGACTTAGAGTTGATGAGAAAGGAAGGGTGCCACCCACCATATCATCATCAGCAGAACGGGTGTCCAGCCTGTGCTGTTGCCCCTCGGTCACATCTGCACACATATGAGCTGTAAGCTGCTCTAATTACACATAAGGCTCAAGTTTATCACACACACACTGCATGACTATGACCTATGAGCAACGTCAGGAGTGGTGGGATCCTCATTTTCTGACTGACCCCAGAGAGTTCTTTCTCGCTCTTCTGTCTCTCTATTCCTCTCGTCTGTATCTGGCCAGATCTGCGGGGTCTGTCCAGGAGTAGACACATGGGCACAAATGAGGTTTCTGAGGGAAGTGCATGTGTGTGCATATGTGTATGTGCAATTTTTTATTACAGGCAGGGCTGGCAGCTCTGTTTATTTAAAGTCGCCTGACACCTTCCTCTACAAAATCTTATTTCCGGTTGCCGAAATTTAACTATTTGATCTGAAATGGTTCAAGTCAACAGCCCACCCCAGATTCAAAAGATTGTAAAGGGCATGTGCTTATTTATTTGATGTTATCAGGAAAGCCCCTTCAGTGGTTTCCTGTAAGTTAAGGACACCAATATACTGCTTTACGAGCAGTACATTTCTTTTCCCACATTAAAAAACACAGTCCTCTGATGAGAACTCATGGCTTCACAGTAGCAGAGACGACTGCCAGCTCAGCGGGCATATTGGTGACTGCTAGTCTAGGGCAATACTCTTTTGGTGATAATGTGTCCAAAACTGACTGAGATTTAAGCCAAAGCCTCAGAAATTGCAACCTGCAACTTTCTTTGCTGTTGCTGCAGCCACATAAAAGAACATGAACTGGTTGTAGGTTGCTCTCTAGTGTCTCTTGATTGACTGGGTTCCAGACTGTATTGCTGTCAAAACTCCTGTGTCTGACACCTATCCTACAAGTCCTTAGGGCATGACTTACAAGGAATCGCGCAGTCACCAGACATACCCAGCAACTGCAGGTTATGATGGTGGCTGCTGTTCAATGATCTAAAACGATCAGAGACCATCCTCTAGCCCTGAGACCAAGTGAGCTGGCTGCATCCAGGCTACGTAACGCTTGGCCTTGGGTCCCAAAATATGTGAAATATAAAAGTGCATCTAATGTAAAAGGTACTGAGCTGGCTTCTCTGATGTACTGAATTCACTACACTTCCTGGTCTGCACAGGCATAGTAGCCATTTCTTTGATATTTCTCAGCTACTTCTCTGACCAGAACAGCAGATGGATGGAGTATACAAATACCTCAAGGACAAAGATTATGTGCAGAAAAAAAGTAAGGGCATTTGTAGCTAAATTCAGATGTTCCGTAGCCATATATTGGTGAAGGGTCCAAAAGCAAGACACCTTAGGAAGACCAGAAGGAGACCACCACAGCAGGCAGAAAAGTCCTAACTTACCAAAGGCTACTCTTCTCCAGCCAGAACCCAACACTCCTCCCTGCTATCATGCTGCTATCAGCAAACCCTAACTCAGCCTACCCCTTCTAGTGATAATGAACAAAGACGAGGACCACTCTAAGTGTGTTATCAGGTTACTTCATTTGTTCAAGTGGAAGAATTTTTGTCTGGTTTAGTGGGAGATCAAAGAGCAGTTACATAAGGTTTCTGTTCTCTTTTCTTTTCTGTTTTCTCTCTCTCTCTTTTTTTTTTTTGTTTCCTTTAAAAGAAAAAACCCAGACCTTCTTCACACATAAAAGAATAGTAATCCAATAGCATAGTCAGATACGCAGAATTTAGGAAATTGCGGGATAAAAGCCATCTTCATCCTGTTAGTGTTTATATTAAAAATGCAATTTTATAAAACATAAATACAGAAAATGCTATATAGTTTGCATCAGTATAAAACACAACCAGATTATTTTTTTTTACAAAAGTCTTAATCATGATGTGCATTATTCTCTCTTTCCTAGTATGTAATCTTTTATTACTGTGTCCGCTTTACAAAATTTTCTTGAACTGGATTTTTTAATTAGTTCTGTTATTCACTTAATAGTATTTTCCAATCAACTGCTAAAAATAATAATCCTCAGTTTGCTCCTTCCTTCTTTCTAGAATTGCCATTCCTGAATAATGAACCTAATCACTTGGTATTTTCCTGCTTTATTTGACATTTTCTTTATGCAACTATACTGTAATTCAAAAAATTAAGAATTCCTTCACTAATAATTATAAGAAATGCGATTGCATAGAAGAGAAAAATTACATAACACAAAATCATACCAGACTGAAAAGCCAATCAATTGTTTCTAATATTTTTTAGTGTTGTGGGGAAAATAAAGAAGTGCATGATGTTTTCAAGCAGAGCAGCTTTTAAAGAGCTTTTATCAACAGCAGCTGTCACAGATGGGTTATGTTAGTTAAGAAGATTCCAAAACAGGAAAAAAACACCCTGTGCTTATATAAATGAGAAGAATATCAGCTTGATTATAATACTCTTTCACTAAGAGAAAATATGATGTTGGGCTCGTCTGTGTTTGCTTAGACATGAATAAGGAAGCATAGACCATAAAAATATAGTTCAGAGCACTTTTTGCCATCTAAAAAACTTGCACATATTCACATAGTCAGTGATTAAACACAACATAATATATCACTCTGCATATTTTGAGGACTTTGTAGAAGCCTGGATGACAGAAGTACTAAGAAGATCTTGAAGCCAAACACTGAATTCTTTAGTCAAAGGATAGCACTTTATTGCCAGATTCATTTCTGAACGCTACAGATATTTTTATCTCAATATATTACAAATTGATGTAGTTATTCATTTCTATTCAAATCTTTACAGAAGTTTAATTCAACAAAACTGTTTTCCATAGACAGTCACAAACCAAAATGTATTAATAATCTGAAAATGAATAGAACTTTTTCTGACATGATCTCACATTTTCTGTTTTTAGTCACGTCAATAGAATTAACGGGAGTGTACTCAGTGATTCCTCTAATCTGTGTTATAACATAGCTCCTCATGAAATGAAAATGATGATGTTTATATTTTCACTGCAGAGTCACATGGAAGAACTAATTAGTGTCAAAACACCGATTAAAATATTTCTCTAGCCAAATTAATCAGCATAATCTCATAATAAACTATTCATTTCAGTCTTTGCTATCAAAATTAAGTCCTTTATTCTGTCTATGTAGTGTAAAGCATACAGATGGAAAACTGCAAGCATGTTCTTATGATCTTATGGACAAAGCACTTTCACAAATCACAGAATGGTTTGGGTTGGAATGGACCTTTAAAGACCATCTGGTTCCAACCCCCCTGCCATGGGCAGGGACACCCTCCAGTAGACCCGGCTGCCCAAAGCCCCATCCAGCCTGGCCTTGAACACTGCCAGGGAGGGGGCATCCACAGCTTCTCTGGGCAACCTGTTCCAGTGCCTCATCACCCTTATTGTAAGAACTACAACTCCTTTAGGTTCCACAATTTGTGTTCTTGACAGCCCAGTGGTACATCTTCAGCAGTACAGTCAATGAATGGTTTCATCTTCTGGAAGAAGAAAAAGGATTAAAATCACCTGAGGTTAACATGGGAGCTTGGCCACATACACTAGGCAGCACAATACTATGTGAATGGTGGTAGTACTACCATCACTCCTTATCTGAAGAATGGGCTAACCATTTGTATCCAAAGAGCAAATGTCATGGTTTAGGTGCCAACAGTAGTTTCAGCGTCTGAAGCCATCTTGCAGAGCTGGTGAAGTATGTGTGAGGATCAGAAGTATGAACACTCTCCTTTGGCTGTGTCACTCATACTCATGTAGGCTGATGTTACCCATACCCTCCTAAGGAGGCTAACTTTCTCAATTTATTGTACAGGGAATGCAGAGTCCTGACTCAGTGTTATGAATGCCATTTCCTACTACTGGCACCTCTAAGTCAGGTGCAGTTAGGCCACATCAATATGCTCTTCTCAGAATATGTCCAAACAAGAGAACATCACATACACTATGTGCGCATTATGCTATATTGGAGTTTGAACTGTGCAAGTTGCTGGGTGCTTAATTCATCTCTGCATGCACTTAACCATGGCTATACTGCTTTCCAAACTATTTATTTCCCCTTATAATTGGTAGTTTAGTATTCTGAATGTATTAGAAAGGTTTCTTTAACTCCCTGCCTGACATAACCATTGGCTTGCTTGGGGTAAGGACATGTTGAAGGAATCTTAGGAGAGTACTTGTTGACTGTAATATGTAGAATGTTTAAATCCAAGGGGTCCCAGTTTTGATAATTACCTTGTAAACTGCTGTTTCCAGTATAAGCATGAGAGCTGAAAATGTGGGGAAAAAAAAAAAGAGTGGATTTAGATATGTCTCTGAACCACAATCCTTTGGAGAACATTCTTCCCTAAAACACATCTCTTAGCTCTTTAAGGACTAAGAACGTAATCAATTTTCCTGTTGCTGACATCCTCCTTTATTCAAATGGTCTGAGCAACATAATCAACTCAGAAGAGTTTTAATTAGTCTGCGCTTAGCTTGAAGTTTGTTGTCTGCATTTCAGATCAGCCAAGTCCTGTGTTCCTAAAAACGTGTGTTATTTCTAACACCATTGATATAATAAATACATACAGTCTCCCTAAAATCCTTGCCCTGTGTTATTGAAAATCATAGCCTGAAGGACTCTGTTGGAGATCTATTTGTCTAAGGATGTCTGTAGGTTCTTTTTGGATATCTGCTAAGTACAGAGAGTTTTCTAAACTCTTTTTAAGATAAGGCATGGGCAATTCTATGTGGGAACTGTCATATAACACATTGTAAAACTTTTCAAAGTTTAAAACATTTCACTGTATCAAGAGGTCAGAAAGATAGGAGATTTGGGGAAAGGAATGTGTTAATTTGCTTTTAATAAAGATAAAAAGAAGGGCCAGTAAGTAATGCATACTGAAGCTACTAAAGGATTAAGAGGTGCAAAATTATAAATAAAGTGATGATAATATTTAACAGTAATTACATCCTCAGTCCTAAGGATTTTGTATATTTTATGCACACAACAGCAATACATTTAATGCTAAAAGTAGTGCTATTTTGATAAAAGTATTTCACAAAATTATAATTTAAGAATCATTCCACATTTAGAGATAACAAAAAAGATAAGTAGCAATAGAAACTGTCCTAAATGGCTCATAAACCCAAAATCTAAACAAAATACAAACTTCAGTTCAAACAGACGGTAAAATTGAGGTCTTCAAGTAGCCCAGTGAACCAGTTATTGGAGGTGCATCATGACAGCATCAAAAGAACTTGCTGGAACTAGAAGTAAAAGAGACTATCAGTGAATTCTACTTAGGAGTGAATGATGTAATAGCAAGAAATCCAATCAGAAATTATGATTATTTTTCTTAATCAGTGTTAATCAAACACAGAGTAAGAATTTAAGATACATTTCTCAAAATATATTCAGCATGAAATAGTAAGGCAATGCATCCTTCTGCCTAACAATTTTTCTTCTTTTTTTTGTCTTCTTTCTTGTCTGTACTGTAGAATGATTTTTTCCTAGCTCTTACTACGCAGTGTACTAGCCCAGACCACGATGATTTTTTCCCTTTTTTTCTGAAGCTGCGATTTCAGAAGGTCTAACGGCTACATTTCCAATCATGTTACTGCAGTGGAAAAGCTAAGAAGAGCACGTGTGAGAGGGAACAAAGAGAGCAGCCTTCTTGTTCTCACTTCCGTCAAGTAAATGCCATTGTTTGGTAGACCAGAGGAGGAAATTCAGACTGTATGTAACATTTTCACCCAATCTCCTCTTCAAAAGCATTAACTTAGTTAGCAGAGTTGAAGTCATTCTGCCAAAACACCATGTATCTTTGGCATTCCCAGATAATCAGACACAGAATATATTCCTGTAGGTATAATTGAATTCCGAAATAAGTACTTACTGCAGTATAAAATACACTTGGGCAGCATTTTCATTACAGCACTTAATCCAGCTGAAATCTGTATGAGCGCCTCAGAATTCCCTCAAAGAGTATCATGTTTGCAAAAATAGATTTGACAGATGTACAATAGGTCATGAAGTATTTAACAGAGATAACGCCTCCAAAACATAATTACTTCCACAATGAAATGAATAAAAGAAAGGTGTAATGGCTTCAATAAAATAAGGCTGAAACGCTGCACATTTTATTGAAGTACCTAAGAGAGACGGATCTTTCCAGGAAAAGAGCTGAACCTTATTACAAAGCAGAGGTGGAATATCTGCACTCAGGACATGGCTTCCAAAATGCCAATTATTTTAATGTGACCGTAGGACTTTTAAGCCATAGGTTGGTGGGAGAAGTATTTTAGTTGGGTTTTAAAATGAATTCCTAAAGTCTATGAAAATTATTCTAATGATTTGTTTTCAAAACCACCACACCTCATTACAAGACATAACCGAAAAATTCTGAATAGGTTTTCAATTGCCAAACTGGTTTAAGAACTAAAATAATCTGAAACTTTTGAATTTCTACTGTCTTTCCGAGATTTCAAAATTTTGGAAGGTGGTACTTGTAGAGATGCTTCTTTCGATTTGATCACTTCAGATGGTATTTCTGTCGTCTTTGCCAAAGAGATTGTAAACTATGGAAAGCATATTCAGGTACCAAAAAATGTGTTAAAAAGACAGGTGCCTGATAAGATGTCTCATTAAGTATATATATATATAAATTCCCTTATGTCCAAAAAGAAATATTTAATAATATATGAAACAGATGTTTTCAGCATCGATAACTGTAGAGATTTTATACAATTACCAAAATTAAATGGTGTAGTATCTTTTTTCTGTTTACACAATACCGAAATGCTCCAGTGTTAGGTGTCTGACCTGCATAACCACTTACAGCTGTTTCTTAAGTATGCAGTTTTTAAATCTATTGACTCTTATTGCCTAATAACTTGCATGATTGTTATATATTTCTTCTTCAGTGGCCATCAGCTGAGTAGGCAGACCTCTGCTCAGTGTGATGCCTCTTGTCCTGAAACTTTTCAGAAATGTCAAGACCCTTGCCAGCAGTAAAGCTCCTCCTCCCCTCTCTTCAAGACAGGCAACCACCCCCACTCCAAACCAAAGGTAGAATTTACATAAAAGAGAGAGAAAATCTCTTTCCCCCTCAGGCCCAGCTCTGCAGCAAGTGGAGTCAATGGAAGTTTTGCCAATGACCTCGGTAGGAGCAACACTCTCTAAAATTCCTTTCTTCTAGCAGGCCAATAAACTTCTTATCTACACGACTGCCACATTTTTGTACCGCATATTTTTGCCTACAGTTAGACTAACTTAGCACTGGGAAAAGTTACATAGCCGTAAATTTTGGAAGCATTTAATGGGGCTTTTAGGCATACAACCCCCTGCAAATCAGCAGAAGTTAGGCAGCCAAAACCTAATGTTCACTCTGAAAGTGCTGTTGAGGTACCATTTTCTTGTATATGGCATGACTGTTCGTAGACATGTGGGTTTTTATATCAGAGTAATGAATGAAAACTGGACATTGTTTGTTTGCAATATAGGCTATTGAGCAGCTGAATTAATGAAACAGAATTTGTGGATGGATGGCATGTTCAGGGAAGTAGAAAAACATTACTGCTTATAATTCAACCTTTGACTTTTACATTTAGGAGTGGTTGAGGTGCGAGTTTGACATGTTGTTGGTTTTGTTGTCTCTTACACATTTCAGTAATAATTTCAAATTAAGGCGGGAGGGAGCAAATATCCACGTTATGTGTATAATTGCAATGTAGACAAATTTAGGCAAAGCTGCCTTCTAAACATTGGTCTACTAGTGTATCTCAGAGCGGGCAGGAAAAGGTATCGTGGACTGGGATTCCAGTCAGATGCAGTCTTTTCTGACTGGAGGAAGAAAAAGGGCAACTGTGATGGAGTTCTGGGATGATCACATCTATGCATTAGGGGCTGGACATCTATCTCTCTTTACACCAAGCTACTGAACAGCCATCATTTACATTAAAACTCCCAGATCATTACCAACAGTTGACCTCACGACCTTAGTTTAAATGCTTCACATCCCATTACTTTCCTCCCGAGTCATCTACTTTCCTAATATTTTACAATAATGCACTTCAGCATTGTCACACGTTTCTGGCTCCAATTCTGGAAAATGTTTTCGTTCGAGAAAACACTCCACTGTGTGCTTTATTTTACTTATCTTCTGAAATTAAAATGAAGCATGCTGTTACCGTTGGCTCTCCATAGAGATAGACTGAAAGCACACTTATGTGCTGCTCTGTCCTGGGCAGTTATTTTTTCCAGTCTGTTTCAAACAGAAGAACTAATGTAATCATAAATGCATTGAAATTAAATCCTAATAAAGGGTCTTCAGAAGAATGCATATATTCATGTTCCCACTTAGAAAAAGGTTTATTATACTTGAAAAAGATATTTGAAGCATTCCAGCTTTCTAAAACATTGCAGTATACTTTTGCAATAGCTTGTTACCCATTACTGAATAGATTTAATTATACTTTCTCTGTAGTAGAATTACAGTTACAGATGTTTTTTTGCTACTGATTGGAACGTCAGTAATAATTTAATTAGATATTATGACAGTTTCCATGGCTTATATGTTAACACAGTTAAATTCTCTCTGTAAACTAATTTTGAGAACAAATGTTTCTGTTCAAAACCTTTTACAGTGGAAATGTTTCAAAGGTAGAAAAAGTTAATTATAAGGCTTTTTTCCCCTTCTAAATCCTCTGAAGGAGCAAGAACATTTTCCATGGAAATATGGTCAGTCACTGAAATGTCAAAGAAGCTCAAACTGTAGAACGCTGAATGGTATATGGAAAGTATATGAAATTTAAACTACCTTACAATCTAAGTTAAACGGTACTATTTATTTATATAACTATAGTGACCCTCAGTGTGCAGAAGATATGCTTTTTACTGTGTGGTTTTCTTGTATGCAAGAACATTGAATGGCTGTATTATATTTAATTAAAAGCAATAGTGGGCCTACCCAGATGTTAAAAGGGCTTGATCTGAACAGTGTGTTGACATCAGATGAATAGGAGAGGCCACCTGCTAGCTCCACTTTTGGCTTTGTGGATGATTTGCATTCCTGTGGCCTGTTGCTCTGCATGATTGCTCTCAGCACTTCACAGCCCCATGAACTGTTTAATATCATGGATACCTTCCAGCCATGCAGGCTATCTCCTTTTTGTAACATCAGTGCAGAAGAAAGAATGACCACTTGCATGATTCTGATGGGTAGAGTATGATGTTTTCACTTAGCATATACCACATCAAAGTGGAGGAAATGCTTTTCTATAAACTGGATTAAGATAAAAATTAATTCATTCTTGCCTAAGGGCACTAACAGTCCTTTTTTTCTCTCTCTTTCTGAAAGATAATGCTCATCATTTGAGTACAATACAGTCCAGACCATAACTGGTATCCTTGTTTTTTCACTTGAGCACAGAATGTTTCTACTGTAAATATGTAAATTTTAAATAATTTACTTAATATGTATACTGGCTGAACACTGAGAATCCCTTCAGTAACAAAATGTATTCATGAACAGAAATACAACTATTAGATCACATGTGCTTTGTAACTATTAGACTGCCAGTGCACTCCTGATTTCTGTCATCTTTCTAAAAAACTATAAATATTTTAAAGTGAGAGGCAAGAAAAATGAAATCATAAGGAAAAATAAATCATTATAGCATTTTCCAGTAGGTAATATTAAAAGAGAAAAAAAAAATTCAGATCTAGGTTTCCATACATTGTTCTCTCTTGAGATTCTACTTGCTCCATAAGACTCAGTGAAAGTTTTTTGTATGCTTCCAACTTGAAAGTTATTATATCATCACTCAAGGAGCGGAAGGATGCCATTATCTAGAAATAGTCATAGTTATTTCCCAGATTCCTTTGTATTTGCAATCTATATTTATTTTTGCGGTGAGGAGTTCACTTCATCCCAGCAAGCTCTCACTGATACTTCCTTGTAGCTTTATACTTCAGCATTAAATAATGTATTTAGCAGACATAAAAATGCATCCTGTTATGGTGTGATAAAAGATACATTGATTTATTTAAGTTCTAAAAGCAAAAGCTAACAGCTACTTTAAGTTTTAGCAGACTGCTGAAAAATGTGCTTGCTTTTGTGTTTGATGTATCTTTTTCATTATGCAGTATGATGATTTAAAGTACAAGATAGAAAAATAAAATATTAATGCACAGCAGATTTATATATAATGTGTGTGATAATTCAGTTCTAACTTGATGTTAAAAGATTTTTAAAACTTTGAACATTTTAAATCAACTTTTTTCTATGCCCAGACAATGACCTTCTTGCCAAATTATTTAGATACTTAAGAGCTGGAATAACTGAGATTAAAGCGGAATTTATATACCTAAATGCCTCTTTAGAAGCCTAACTCTACAGCCCAGACTTTCCAACTCCTTACTCAGCTAACTGCACTATATAAGATTCCTATGTATTTAAGCTTATGATTTGAAAGTTGCTCATGTATCACAAATTTTATTTCTCAGCATATCCACAGGCAACTCAGTCTTAATGCTCAGAGAGAGCAGAGATTTCATTCTGAATTCCAGAAGATAAAGTGCACCTAGCACTGATGAGAAATGCAGTTTCAGCTCCATCCCTTGGTTGATAGGATCTGAATCTAACAGTGTTTCTAAACTACCAGACTTGAGAGGTTTCAGGGAATAGGATCTGTCACCTTCTTCTGGTTAATTAAAGTTTTCCACTGCCTGATTAAATGTTTTCTAGTCAGTGGCTATGATGAAGGTAGTCGCTAACTCCACGGCCTGCTGAGTGATTATTAGCCCAGGAAAAACTATAGTGATCGCTAGGGAATGTCCGCAGTTAAATACAAGGGCTCAGCTCTGCTCAGGCAGGATCTGCACTGCCACCACTGAACTACTGGCTAGAACAGAAGGTACTCGGTTGTTTTGGTCTTCTTGAAAGAAAAAAAATTGCTCCCGATTTTCAAATTGTGAAGCACCATCAGAGAGAATTATCTCTTCAATCTGTAATCAAGCATCTTAAACCTTGAAAGAGTTGAAGCTGAAGACCAGCATTTTAATTTGAGGTGCTCTGGGGTGTCCAAGACATCTGTAGCAGGTTTGACAGATGTCACAGGGCCTGCAGGAGACCTGTACTCTTCCAGACTGGCAGCTAGGGGACGATGACATCTGAAATGACATGCGGTTTTTCTAAGTGGGTATGTTAAGATTAGGCAACTGAATCCCAGTAAGGGTGTTTAAGCTCCTGTGATAGCAGTTATCTAATCAGCACAATCTAGAGAGCGATTTAATTCACTTTAATTCACTTTGTGCCCGGAAATGGGAATGGCTTTTCCAGCTCTGTGGACTACCTTGGCTAACTCTTCACTGGCTGTCACTGGAGCTTGTGTGTGGCACATGTGGAGACAGTGGAATTGTGAACATGTAAACACATAAATTCAGGTGTCTTAATCATGCACTGAATCTTATAATTAATTGTGATATTTTCCTACTGTAATCAATACACAGATTTTGAGACCTTATTGCAACAAATGCAAATGCTGTAAACCACCTAATAGTAAGGTGCCCATGGAAGCCGAGTATTGTACACTTAGTCTTCTGCTAAAACTGTAATTATTTATGCACATCTCCATATCATCAGGAAAGTGCAGAGAGAAGAGAACATACTGATATTATTCCCCCAGTGAGCTGGCTTGCAGCTCTGGATTTAACTAAGATATAGCTGATATAGCTCATGTCCACCATGCTTCTTCTGGAGGGGCCCTGCAGTCCTAAAAAAGCTGAAGGACTTGAGACTGGCAGCAAATTAAAGTTTAATATGTACTGCAATTTGTATCTTTTAGAATCCTACATCACTTCCCCATAATAACTGCGTGTTAACTGCCATTACATCCAAGTATATGAAGTAATAAATAGGTCCCAAGTGCCAAGTAAATGCTAAAAAAAAATCTGAGGTATTTCTTCTCCATGTGGGAACCATCTCTAGTGAACTATACTTCTGTAAAAGGAAAGTTATTACTGTTGTTCTACAAGTGTTTTCCTTCACTAGAAAGCTGGTATGGAAAATGACAAAGAGTTTACTCCTTTGTTGAGTGCTCTGTAAATGCTGTATGCCTTCTCCAGATACCGCTTTGCAGATGGAAATGTTTGAGGTGAGGCTGAATGCTTTACTGAGTTGTGACCTGCTATAACATGAGTTTTCTTCTCAGCCTAATTCTCTCTGCTTTGCACTACTCAGGTGCTGCAAAACAGCTGTTGGGCTAGCTGATATACGCAGATTTAAATTCTCCTGCATGCATGAATCCCCATGTCATGGTGACGGAAAAGGCATGAAAAGCTGGGTACCCACTGACTTTTGGCCATGAAAAAGAAGTGGGCTTTCCCTGAAGAGGTGATAGTCCAAAGCATTCCTACACTCCACTGATCCCTGTATCTTTGGGTCTACGCACAGATTTGTGTAATTTTGAAGCATAGCTAACTTCTACCATAGTCAAAATAGTTTCTTCTGAACCTTGAGAACACCAAAAATGACATAAAGTCATCTTTGTCACCCATACGTGGCAGAGGCCTATGTTTAATCAGCACTAAGTAAGGAATTAAAGCAAAAGAGAATAAGATTATATAAATTTCACTTTTAAACCACACTACATTATCATTCCTTTGACCATATCACAGAGACAGCTTTACGATACTATATCTAAATATATCCAAAACGCGATAAGGAATTGATAGTGGATGTTTTTGTTGTTATAGCAAATGGAGTGGTAAGGCATGATGATAACTACTGCTATGCATTGCTATTGTATATATAATGATGGGGTTGTGGGGCACCACACTCTTTAGGGCTTATCTTTGTCTATTTTTAAGCAAAGTGTTAATTGAGTGCAAATGTGTCTGATTCTGTGATGTAAAGAACTGTTCTTTGTTGACAGTCCTTAGTCTCTTGTTTGGTATTGGACAGCTGTGGCCTTGAGTGATGAAATACCTTAAAATATGAACTGTGCTTTCTTCAAAGTATGTATTTTGCCTTCAATATGGTGAAGCAATCAAACACTTACACTTAGCTTACAGGAAGAGAACAACTTTGCTACAAGTACGGAGGGGCCTCAGTTCAAGGAAAGAGAGGATGCTGAGGAATGTTAAAAGCAGACACTGTTATCACTCCCTTTGAGTACTGAGTTACCCTCACCTATATTTGCTGAGGATCCTCTCTCTCTAACCTTGAAGAAAGCCTTTCACAAGTATAGTGACATAATTTAAGGAAGGTGTAGCATTGAGGGAGGACAGAAAAGGGAATTATCCCCCTCTTCTCATCACAATATTTTGCCTAAAATTTATAACCAACCCTCTGGATTCCATCAACATTTTAATAGATCCGCCTTCTTTGTAACAGCTTTAAAACAAAACAAAAAACGACACAAAACCCCCTCTAGTTACCTCCCTCCACCTCTAGAAAAAGATCTGGATAGTTTAATGTAAGTTCCCGTGTTTGGAAAACTCGAAAATATATTTGTAAGCCTTGGCTGATGTGTGCTGACAGCTTCTCCCTCTGCTCACTTAGTAGGGGGTCAAACTCAGTTTCACTGATACTGTGATATGAGATGCATATCACAAATGGATTATTTTTGAGGAAGACTGTCTTTGTATCTTTCCACAATGCAAAACCTTAAAATCTCAGGACCTTTCTGCTCACAAAATAAATATATAGAACTGGTCCCAATCTTGACAACACTCCCTTTCACCACTAAACCCATACTCAGGTGGTAACTGAAAGCCCACTGAAGTCTGTAGTTCCCCTGGATCTGGAATAAGGTCACTTGGACATTAATTTCAACAGAGGTACTCAAAAGGGAAGAGAATTCACAAGTCTCAGCCCTACTTAGGTGCTTGTCCCACACAGAGAAAACATCTTTCCCTCTCTCCCAGTAAGAACTTGTTCCTTGTGTTTTTTTCTCTTTAGTGATTCTATGAAGTATCGCACAACATTTCTTCTGTGTCCTTGAAAAATAAACGTACGATCATATTTGTGACTTACGATTACTCCTGTGGCATTCTGGCTTCCTAGGCCTTCTGAAATACTAGTCACCCATTCCCAGCTCTCTGACCTGCTCACTTACCTTCACTTCATGCCACTGGAAAAGGCCTTCTGTGTCCTTCTGAGAAGCATTCGGTTCCCTTATCCTCTGACTTGTATTTCTTACTTGCTGAGGGCGAGAAAGTTCTTCTCTCCTGGCTTAATTTTACCGGCTCACCTTACTGCTGTCTTCCTTGAACAGAACAGGTGACTTCTGCTCCCACACCTTTCTCACTAGTGCTTTGCAGGGATTCACTGGTGTGGGCACAGTGCAAATCTGAAGAGCTGGAAGTGAATTGTTATGGGAAGAAGTTACGGCCAGCTCTTAACTCCCTGAGCCATGAAAGACGGGTGTTTAAAAAAAATTAGTAGTAAGTTGGATGCATTCAAGTTGGAGTTTTTCTCTTGCACATAGATGACACACATTTATATGCATATATAAGGTTTCATTTTGCACCTGGTAAGATGGTATCACCAATAAAGCTAGAAAAAAAAGTAGGATTTGATACTTTTTTTCTTGGTTTTCTGCAAATCTTCACTTATGGCAGAAAACAGTTCAAAACCTTGCTTAGGTAGTTCACTCGAGATCATCACAACAGGTTTGTTTCTGCTCTTGCTGGTGAGAGCCAGTAGGAAATAAAATCATTCAACAGTGGGCACAGCTTGGGTAGGCCGCACCCAAGTTTCTTGCAGCTGGTGACTGGAAAAGGGGAAAGAAGGAAGGAAAAGGAGAAGGGGTTAGAAATGGAGCGTGCCATTCCTTTTCCTTCCAAAACGAGCTCTGGAAAAACAAGACTGCTCTCAAGCTGCAGTAAAGAGCCTGGACTGCCAAACCGAGGATCGTTTTCCATCTTTAAGCCTCCTGTAATTTTTCACTGAAACCAACACAGGAGAACACCCACTGGATAAAGCAACTAGTACCGAGTTTGAAAAAAAAAAGAATTTAAAATTCTATCAGAATTATCAGAAATAAATGTTATTCCTAAACCACTTTAGTGTGGTTAATTACCCAGTAGAAACAGGCTACCTTTGAGGATTTGATTTGTTTCCTCCCTCTGCTCCTTATATGCACATTAGCAGGTATCCTGAATCTGGAATATCTCTTCTTGAAGCATGATTATGGTTATCTACGGTCCTGAAGCACTGCGCTCTTCAGAGTTAAGAAGGCAGAGCAAAGGTCAATGGAAGCTCAGCTCATGAGTTTTTACAGTCCAGCTTTTTCTTCAGCACGCAGTCTGAGGAAGTCCAAGCTGTTGTGTTTCAGTCTCATGAATGTCTTTTGGCTTTCACTTCAGCTTGTATTTAAAGCTGAATAACTGTTTTAAAGGGCACTTGAATTCAGTGTCCTTTGTAGCATACTGTTCTGCATCTGTTTAAGAGGTGTTCCATGTGCTTTTGGCAGATGGTATTTCCAGCCATTCCGAAATGTTTAAAAAGGCCAGTTTTCTGAACTGTCTGCTGCTGTTTATGTTGTAATTCAAATTCAGGCTTTTGAAGTCATGTATAAATTCAGTAATTTAGATGTACCTTGTTGTGAAAATAATAATAAAAATAAAACACCCTTCCAAAATATAAAAAGCAGAGGAAATAAAAAAATACAGGTTTCATATTTTTATGATTTTTTTTTTAGATTTGGAAAACTTCATTTTTTTCTTTTGACACTGCTGGAAGCCAACAAAATCAGTTCTTCTTTTAGCAATGTGGGAGTCTTCAGGCTCAGAATATATCATTGCAAAAGAACAACATCGTTACTTTTTGGTAAACAAAAACACTGGGAATGATCCTCAGAACGAGAAGATTGAATCGTTGTGAGCTTATAGGTTTCCACACTCCCCACTGCCACATGGAAGACATGAAATCAAGACAGAGAAGCTGTTTCAAATTGCCGCATTATGCAAAATATATAGCTGAATAAATAAGATGTCATGATATATATGTATGTTCTTTCTTTCCTTTCTGTCCTGCTCATTAGAAAATAAGGCCAGAAGCTGTTGTGACAGAGTGTGGGACCAAGCTTAAAATGCAGAGAGCCTGGAGCTACTTATTTGTGTGTTAACCTTAAACCACCACTACTTGTTAGGCAATTACAGCAGATGCACAGCCGTTCCAGAAAGGCACAGGTCACAGTCTATATGTCTGCCAATCCCATATGAAGTATGTATCATCTCTTATTTCCTCTCTGTTAGCCTCATACAAATGTCTCGTTAACTACGGTACTTAAAGATGTCAGGCATCCATGTTCACGAACCTGAATCACTTCCCAGATGAACTAATTGTGAAGAAGCCATAAGGGAAACTGTTATTTGCAAATATTTATAAAGGCTGGTTCACTGGTTACGTCTGCTGCTACTTTCACGAGTAAACAAGTACTCTCTGTGTAATTTAAATTTAATAGATGTAGATATGTCAATATTTAAATTCTGGTAGAAATACAGGTGAATGCCATGCAAGGTCATGTCTCAGTATGAATAATAAAAGGCACACCTTACTATGTATGTGTGTCGGTGAGTGTGTGTGCACATAGGAATTTTCTCAGTAGAAAACGTATTCTTGGAAATCCTAATCTAGCATATTTTCACACATACAGAAAAGAAACTTTGTCTCCCAATTTAACATGCATTATTAATATGCATTAAACATTATCCTGCAAGCCATATGCTCATAAAATCCAATTGAGATCAATAGGTCTCCTTCTGTGTAGGAATTGCTATGTTTATTTAGATTTCTAAATTTACATTAAGCAACATAGACAATGCGTTTTTAGTGTGATGTAGCATTATTCTATGGAGCAAAATGGTAATAACACTGAATCTGCTCAGACACCGAAGGTGTTGAGGGACCTATGGACTCGAGGCTTTTATGTTTCAATAGCTTTCATATGAAGTTGGCGTATAGGATAACGGGGTGTTCACTCAAGCACTGTTATTTGGGGTAATCAGACCTGATGACATAATGAAATTCCTTTCTTTTTGCCTTGTACAGCTCCTCATTTTAAAATATTACGTGTCTTAAGTTAAGAGTGCTCAGCACCTCACAAAACAGAGTCCTTAAGCAGCGCAGTACCGAGTTTGAATTTCATTACGCTAACATTAACCACACACTTTTCAGGCTTGGTATCAATTTTACACATTCACATGTTCTGATGGTTTGCTGTTTTCAGGTTTGTCACTTTTGCTTCACAGTAAGAGTCCCATTTGCAATATTGCACAACTGGCTGCACCTTGATAAAAAGAAATACATTGCAGACACGTGCTAAGCAACCATCCCTGGTATTGCTTTCCCATTGCACTTTGTTTCTGATCTGCCACGCCAGGGTTATTACAGGCCCGAGCCTCTCCGGAGCGATGCCTGCCAAGAGTGCTGAGCTCTGTCAAACTTGGGCGGCAAGTCTCTGAAGTACTCATCCAACGTGAGCGAGGTTTCACCCATACAGAGGCTTTCACCTAAACAAAATGGATCAGATTGGAAGCAGTTGTAATTTGGAGCATAAATCATATATCAAATAACAGAAGTGCAGTTTGCCTGTGATTTTTCACAAGGAAAATATGCATAAATTGTATTTTGCTGAGAAAGACATAAGTAGAGTTTAAATATGAAAGAGAATGCTTGCTTTAAAGGAAAACTGGTGCTTTATTTGAGAAAAATAGACTTTATCATTAAGATTAATATAGGTGTCAAAACAGTATGTGTCTGCAAAATTCCAGAATGATTTAAAATTGATTCCAGTCAGAAAGCAAGGTCCACATCAGACTGGTTTCCACATTCTGTGACTTGTGGATCAGGGTCTAAAAAGTTTACGTCTCGGTGGGAAATGTCCTTCATCTCCTTCCACAGCAGGTGAGTCTGACAAAGGTGAAGAATGATACCAAGAAGAGTCCTTCCAGCTCACTTTATCTCTCAGTCTTGTTTTGCTTTATTACATTTTTTAAACAGTTCATCAGGTTAGTCACCAAGCTTTATTCTCTCTCTATTGCACTAATTTTAAAATGATACTATTTTGTCTGCAGGAATAATGAGAAAAAATCATTGGGGATTAGCTGTGGATATATGGCCCTTCCTTTACTCATGCTCTCGTGGGGCGGATTAGTCATGTGTTGGTTTAACACATCCCTACAGGCAATGTCTTATTGCTTAACATTCAGAAATATGAATAATAAAACTAGACCATAAGCTATTTAGCTTGGTAGAAATTAAATTTAACAGCTTCGGCTCATGAATCCAGCTGTAAAAGTACATACAAGGCATTAAATTAACAGGAACACGTGGAAATCTACAGGATCATATTCCAGAGGAACCAAGGTTTGTGTTTGTTTTACCAGATAATCTGGTAAGACTAGACAAAACAGATTTCGTTTTTCCCTAACATTAAACTTCTCATTCCACTAACAAAATCCTTCTTTGAAGGAGCTTTATTGCTGCAGAATGATATTCAGAACCCTGACTTGTCCTTCTCTCATAAAACCATCAAATCCCTCAGCTAGTCAACTTCCTTGTCCATGTACCAAAAGATTGATGCACTCAGGAAGGACTAATGTGCCCAAGGGATTATCTGGGCTTTTTTTTCCAAATATACTTATTAATCCCGCTAAAGATACTATATCTGCCTACAAAGTTCTTGTGTCTATCGTCAGACCATCACAGCCACAGCAGTGCTTCTAGTATTAGTATCTGAGAATATATCCTTATAAACAAAAATTAATGACTAAAATCTTGCATCTCAGGATCAAATTGTAGTCCAAAGGGAGTTATCTTTACCAAAGCAGGGACATTGCTGTTGTTACTGATTCTATGTAGAAAGCATTCAAACACTACCCTCACAGGCAACAGGATAAAATCCCAGGGTAGATATGGGGCATTTCACTGATTATCACTGTAAGATATTTTTGAGCCTTTTGTAGCAGAAGAGGTTTCATGTAGGAAGTTCCTGTATTAAATGCTATGGCTGCTCTTAAGACCCTGAAAAGTGAGAAAGTACGGGTGACAGTGTAGGGGGCTTCAGAGAAAGGTGAGCTTTGCATCTATTGTGAATGCATCAGTGCAGACATAATGGAGTAGGCCAGGTTAAGAGCAAAAATGAACATCTGGCAACTTGTCTTCCTCCAGACCCTACATGCGGCACCTGCACAAAGGCCAAATACATTGTCATTACGTAGGATTTCAGGATTTCTCATTGTATGAGGAAAATTAAGTGCTTTTTCTCCCTTGGGGCAAATCCTAGTTCTGCTTCTGAGGCCAAGACAACTCCTTCTGCATTGCAGTTGTGTTTTGGCAGCACAAGTCAGGACGACAGACTTTGACGGTAAAACTCTGTCCAGACCGGTGCACCAGTAATGGCTAAGAATGGGAGCCAGGTCAATGCCCAGCTGCTAGCCAGCTCTCTTCCTTCTGCAGAGTACTGACTGACATCAGAAGTAGGATGTTCTGCTTACTCATCCCACAGCAAAAAAGACAAACTGCTATCAAAATCTTGGGTCATATCTTGTATGAAGTCAGTTGTCCCTTGTTGCTCAGATGTTCTTTATATAGTTACTGCTGGGCAGCCTTTTTAGGAGAAAGTTGATTTCATTGTAGCCATATATCCATCAACTTTATTGTCTTCTGACATAATCCCTCATGCCCCTATCTTGCTGTTGCTAGGTGACATGCTACCTATTGTGAAATCACAGCTGAGTAAGTGTTGTTGGAGTTGTCACTTTTACTGTATTTTCCGGTCTTGTATACAGTCTTCCTTTGAAATTATGACCTGGTTAATATTCATATAAAAAACCCCTATAACACCGCATATTGGTGCACATGATGTGTTTACATCAGAGATATGTATATCTCTGTACATATAAAGGTACTTCTTTATGTACATATTAAAACACAGCTACATCGGGTTTAACGTCTAGGTATTAAGTAAGCTGTCTCAGGATCTGCAGTCCATCAGTTTTTGTAATAAATCAGATAGTGACCAATAATAAAATCTGCTTCTAAGGAAAACTGTTTAATTCCATCTAATGACAACTATGTAAATGCTTGTTATATTTTTAAACCTTTCTTTTATAGCTACCTTTTCATGCATATGGACACTAGAACTTGTTAGAATTCTTCTAAGCTCTTAGCTTCCCTGATATCTTATGCAAACATAATTATCCCTGCTAGTTAAGAATTGCCTAAATGTGTACTGAAATAAGAATATTTTTATCAGTTTGAAATGTTCTGCCTGCCATGAAATTCATCCTTGTTTTTATGCTGTAAGGGTAAAATGTGACACACACAATTTTAACCTTGGTTAAAAAGTCATACTTTTCTGATTTGTCATGATGACATGTGTTAAGAATCAAAGGAATCATTTGCTTTCTTAATGGTATGGGAATATGATTTGTAGTTTGTTTTTAAAAGCTGAATCACTGTTTTCAGATATCATTCCTCAGGAAATATGTTCTCAATTATACGCCCCTCTCCTTTTTCTCTCAGACTAGCTACACAATCTATTTAAGCAAGATACATTATTTTTTTTCATAAAGATACCTCTCAAACACCTTTTTTCCTAGGCCTCCACTGTTTTGTTGGAATTGTTTATATACTATGTAGAATAATAGGCCACTTATTTTAATGATACCCAGCTAATCTTGAATGTACATCTTATTGATTGTTGACTTAATTCACTCTCACTTTGATTTGTGCTTTGAGAAGCAAAAATCATTGGTGTTATTCATAAAGACTGATAAGATCCATATTACTTTAATGCTTTAATTAATTCTTGTATTCCGCGTTTGTATATAGAACCAGCTGCACAATCAATTCATAAAAGTACATTCCAGATAAACCACATTTTGAATATAATCCAATAATTACCATCCTTAACAGACCATTTATGCTTCTACAGAGAGATCCCAAATCTGCCTGGGCAGACTGAAGGATTAATAAGAATAAGGGTGGTGAATTATTCATCATGCAGTGAATGTGCTCCTTAATTTAGCTGAACGTTTCACATTTTCCAGCCGTTTCCATACAACTCTTTTCTGGATGGAGCCTTCATCAGTGTTAAAATTTGTTCCTTCTGGATAGAATTTTACCTCCAACTTTGAAGACCCCACCTATTCCTTTGCTCCTAGAGCCTGACTTTGATCTCCCTTCCATTTAAGAAGGGCTCACCTCATTCCCCGTGTACTGTGTCAGTGTTTAAATGCCACAACAATGATTTGCTCAGACATCTAACCATCACAAACACAGATTATTTCTGGGTTTTCTTAAAAGCTTTTCAGCAATGCATCTGCTTCTCCATAGTTAATATGCTTATTCATAAAATCTAGTCACGACACAGATGAACACACAACAGCAAGAGATCCTATACTCTGCCTACAGCATTTTCCTAGCTGTTTCTGTCTAAAAGAAACAGGGATGGCTAATTTGTATCATTTTTGCCAATAAAGAGCTTTTAAAAGCTGATTATTTTCTGATTACCTTTTCCTGCTGGTTTTTCTGCTCTCTTTTGTCACTTTGATAAATTGGGGTAGGAATCATGTTTCATTTTACCTTTGGATACAATCAAACTCAAGACAAGCATGCAAGTATTGGTATATGCTTGTATGTTCATAATTAGCATCTTATATGTGTGGGAAGAATGATCTCTTGCTGGAAATCATTGCTTGAGTAGAAACAAAATAGACCATAGGTACGACCAAATTCCTTTAGAACTAGTATTCTGTGATTTAGCATTCTGTGAACTTTCTATCCGTACTATAAAAAAACATATGAATCAGATGTGTAATTTATGAAGCGCAGCATCCTGTCTGTGATGGTAGCCAGGACCAGATGTTTTACACAAAGGTGCTAAAAGCCCCTACAGTAGGCAGATGTTGGATTATTTCTCTATTAAGGAGGTCTCATCCTAAGCCCTAATACTTAGAAATTGTCTGAAGCCCTAAAGGATGAAGTTTTATTTTAATTCCAAACCTCTTCTTTAGTGTCTCACTAAGTTTTGCTCTTTGAGAGTGTTTGTTGTGGAGCAGTGGCAGGAATTGAGTTGTGTGGGCTCCAGATGTAGGTTCAGTATTGTTTCCCAAATGTAAGAGCAAAATCTGCTCAGAGCAACTGGAATGTTAAACTGTTTAGCTATTAGCCCCTGGCAAACGTAAAGGAGCAAAACATAGCTAGAAAATGACGTTTCTCAACATTTTAGAAATTAAATCGATATTTACCGGGACAACAGAGGACATGTTCCTGACTCCAGGCTATCCCACTGCTAAACTCCAAATTCTTGCTACAAGGCATGGAGATGTCTGTGCTTTTACAAGCAGTTGGACATACTTTTGTAATGGAAAAGCTTTGGTGACTTAAATATAGTGGTCGCTACTTCAGGCACAGATGTACCATGGGTAAACATCACTGTGTTTACAATGGGAACACAAGTTCATTGTCTCATGAACATGTGTGGTGACAAGACTACTGCAAGGAGCAGGAAATGGATGTTAATGAGGCTGGAAGAGCTGAAGTCTCTCTGGGACCAATTGTGAAAGAAAGTTAAAGCTTCCCTTCCTTGCTGTCATGCGCTGGAGCTGCCTCTCCTGTCCATGTTGGGTCTTCTGGTGCCCCTTGGTGACCTGTTCCCCTTCTCTCCTGTTCCTCAAAAGGCCCACTGAAAGAGGAGTACAAGAACTCAAATTGCTTCCATTAACACTACGGTATGTCACCTCTTTGTGAGCTCTCTCCTTGAGCTCTGAATTACAAAACTGATTTATAATAATTGAGGTATTGGGTCAAATTATGTTCCTTAACATGGTATGAAACACCTAAAAAATTTTAATGGAAGTTCTGTATGTGCAGGAGAGAAAAAAACCCAAAAACACTTTTTACAAAAATAATACAGAATGGTTTTAAGTCCAAAAGTCTATTTACCTGTTGTCCTCAAGGGGAGCTATAGATCTTTAAGCATCTCTCTGCACTAGGACCAGCATTGCTTAAAGGTCAAAGAAAAGTCATAATGGCAACACTAATGTATTACTATAGAACTTAAAGAAATACTCTATGCATTGTTTTTAATTCCTTATTACTCAAATTCCTGGCTGTACAGTGATCCAGTGTCAACATTTGGTTTGGCACTTAGGATTCTCTCCTAGGAAATGGGAAGTGTGGGTTCGATACTCTGAAGGCTTCTCAAACTCTGAGCCAGAAACTTCATGGCTATGCCTCTGTGCTTGACGTTTCCTACTGGCCAAACTTCAGGGGCTACCTGTTCAACATGTGGACATATTGCACTGCCTGGAAGAGGCACCTAAACTTCCTTCAGTGCAGTGGAGAAGCAAGTCTGTACCTAAGCTGCTCCAATTCGCTCCCTGAAGGTGATGTGGACACCTAGCTCTCTCCACTGACTCTGCAGAAAAATGCAGGTTAGGCAGCCTAAATCTCTCTAAAGACTCATAAATGCTGCGATGCCTAATTTAAATGCCTAAAGTAGGAGGTTTGACTAATGCTGCCCATGCCTTTTTTAATTCTGTGCAGTTTCATGCAGATAGACTCTTGTGTCTGTTGTCGGTTAACCCCAGTAGGCAGCTGAGCCCCACACAACCACTCACTGCCTCCCAGAGGGATGGGGGAGAGAATCACAAGGGTAAAAGTGTGAAAACACATGTTGAGATAAAGACAGTTTAATAAGTAAAGCAAAAGCTGTGTGCACAAACAAGGCAAAATAAGGAATTACTTCACTACTTCCCATTGGCAGGTGGGTGTTCAGCCATCTCCAGGAAAACAGGGCTTCACCATGCTTAACTGTTACTTGAGAAGACAAACGCCATAACCCTAAATGTCACCCCACTTCCTCCTCTTTTCCCCCAGCTTGTACTGAGTGTGACATCGTATGGTATGGAATATTCCTTTGGCCAGTCGAGGTCAGCTGTCCTGGCTGTGTCCCCTCCCGACTTCTTGATCACCCTCAGCCTACTGGCTGGGAAGACATGGTGAGAAACAGAGAAGGCTTTAACCCTGGTCAAAGATAGCTAGAACACCAGTGTGTTACCAGCACTGTTTTAACCAGAAATGCAAGACATAGCACCATAAGAGCTCTTATAAAAAAAACCTAACTTCATCCCAACCAAAACCAGGACCCCGTTGTACTAGGATCACGTGGTCACATTTCAAAGCCATTCTTTGTAATCAGAAAGATGACATAATTGCTAATTTTCTTAAGAAAATTGTTCATTCTTGTGTTGTCACATAATTCTGTGAGCTGACACATAGACATAAAAAACTACGTGAAACAAACCCCTAATCGCACGCATCAGTACAGGTTAGGGGATGACCTGCTGGAGAGGAGCTCTGCAGAGAAAGACCTAGGGGTCCTGGTGGATAACAAGTTGACCATGGCCACCAGCAGTGTGCTCCTGTGGCCAAGAAGGCTAATGGTATCCTGGGATGCATTAAAAAAAGCATGGTCAGCAGGTCAAGGGAGGTGATCCTTCCCCTCTACTCTGCCCTGGTGAGACCCCCTCTGGAGTACTGTGTCCTGTTCTGGGCTCCCCAGCTCAAGAAAGACCTGGATCTCCTGGAAATTGTCCAGCAGAGGGCAACTAAGATGATAAAAGGCCTGGAGCATCTTCCCTATGAGGAGAGGCTGAGAGACTTCGATCTTCCACCCTGGAGAAGAGAAGGCTGAGAGAGGATCTGATCAGTGTTTATAAATATCTAAACTATGGTGGGCAATTGGATGAGGCCAAACTCTTTCTGGTGATGGGTAGTGAANATGAGGAGAAATTTCTTCTTTTGAAAAGGTGGTCGGGCATTGGAATGGGTTGCCCAGGGAGGTGGTGGAGTCACCGTCCCTAGGGGTGTTTAAAGAAAGGTTGGATGTGGTACTTAAGGACATGGTTTAGTGGGTAATAGGTGGAGGGGGGTGGTTGGACTGGATGATCCTGGAGGTCTCTTCCAACCTTAATGATTCTATGATTCTATGATCTCTAGAGGTCCCTTCCAACCCCTACCAATCTGTGATTCTGTGATTCTTGTCCTGGTATGGAAACATCTGCTTTGGAGGTGAATTGTGTTTTAAACTGGAGAAGAAAATCATTAAGGGTAGCATGGAATGTTTGATACTGCAAATGAAATTCTTGTTATGAAAAAGAAGAATATTGTTCTCTTCCACAGAATATTGCTTAGGTAACACTTCGGGTCCCTAAATGTAACAATCATAATGTGTTTTGCTTCAGAATATAGCATCAGTATTTTAATTTAAAGGTACTGTTGGTTTTTTTTTCCCCCTCAGATGAAGCTTAGAGATACATTTTTGTTTAAGATGCTGTGGACTCAAGAAAGTTCTTATTATTGCAACTGTAACATGAAGTAGCGCACATTAATTTTTGTGATTACATCTTGTACTAGTGATGAAGATAGGGAAAGATGATGTAAAAAACCTAGAGTTTTTCCAAATTTTTTACTCTATTGTAGTGTTGCTACCATTTTGCTGGAAAGGGAATCTCTGAATGTCAATACCATTCCAGTATTTCCTATGTCAGCCTTTCCTCTAGAGTTACAGTATTCATTTGCTTGGTTCAGTCTTTGCTATCAAAGCCAAAAAACACAATCCTTTGTCTTAACTTATGCATGCTACCAAAGAGGATTTTAGATCACAGGACACAGCTGAAAACTGCAGTCTGACTCTGAAGTTAAATATAAACAGAGATGGAAGAAACAAATGATGCACACATTTACTTGATGATCTCGGATTACTTTGTATCACTGTGCATGTGATACTTGTTTTTATTCCACATTACACACTATTTCAATTTATTTTTCATTATTTAGTAGTATATTGTCCAAAAGTTTTTGCTATGTTGATAATTTAACAACTGCATTTAGTTTTTGTGGATACGCATTTTAATTATGCATTTTTTAGGCAAAATGATATGAAGTAAATTGAAAAACATCAAACTGCTGTATTAAACACAAGCAGGCTACCTTGGCAAGCACATCCTTTATGTGCAAATATAAACTTTGCTTTTACTGCTCTTCAGTAACACCTCTGCCTTTTTCAATGTTTGGTTGCCAAATTAGGCAAGTTTATACCGCACTAGAAGACTTCTCCATCTATTTTTGGTCCTAGGTTGAGTAATGTTGGTGACAGAAGAAACAGAAAAATTCTAGTGACAGGTCACTATACTTAAATTTAAAATTTAAATTAGAATTTAAACTGTTACTATTGCTCTGGAACAATTTAATGCCAGGGACATAGTAGTTGAGTACCTCAAGTCATTTTAAAACGACAGTTATATAGCAAATGCCTAAAAAAATAAATAAATATTCAAATAGTTATTCCTGGTATGTCCATGAAATATTTTTTGTACACTAACTTAGTAATCAGAAGAATAAAACAAAAAAGAGCAGTGAAATCTAATTTTTGGATTCACATCATAGACACATGTTTGTGTTTTGTTGGATAATGCCTAATTCATTTTCTCTTGCTGGAAAAAATTGAAATAGAGAAATTGCATATCAGTATATTAGACAGTACTATGTTAGATCCTAGGGTCTGAAAAAAAATCACCAACGAGCAAGTTCACAACTAATCAGTCTCTATTTTTCCTGTGATTTCATTGCCTAAATACATACTTTCTTGCACTCTCCGGGCTTCCCAGAAACATTCCAGTTCTACCCCATCTTCTTCCCTCCTTGAAACTGCATCCAGCTGTGAGAGCCTGCTAGAGGGACACACTATCTAGTTATCTCTTTACCTGCCTGCCTCAACTATCGCCACGTAACCTTCAACAGACAAAAATTTTCTGCAGTGTACAATGAGGTTATATACTGGCATTTGCAGATTGCAATTCATTTGTACCTTCCCTTTCAGTCCACTTCCAACTTCCTTGGTGACTTTTTCACTGAAGCCAGCAACAAGTTTGCTAGGTATACTTGGTTTGAGACTTTCCTTGTCTGCACGAGTAGAAATCAGGTACACAGTGAAACAAAGCGACAATATAATGGACTTAATGATGTTAGCTGGCGTGGGGACTCATTTGAGTCACGTAGCTAATGTAGCTATCTACATCTGAGTAGTTACTCTAGGCTCTCTGTAGTCAGCAGGGAGACAAATGCATACATTAGCATATGGTTCAATTGATCCTAAAATACATGTTTAAAATAAATCAGAAGATTTGCATCCTAAGAGAACACAGAAAAGGTGCAGGTCTTTAAATCTTTTTTCCTGTTTGGAAAGCACTGTCCCCAGAACGCAGTGCAGGTACACTTGTCAGGTGGTTATTTTGTCCTGTTTTGGCTAAACTCTGATAAATGCTCTGTACTTGAGAAGAAATGGATATTGCATAAAAGTTGTCCGAGCATCTCCTTATTAATCATCCTAAGGATGATTTATAGTTTCTGTTTGTACTAAGTGATGTAAAGGGGTTGCTTGCTTGAAGAGCAAGAAAACTGGCCCCACTGACAATCAATATTGTTTTGCTGGCTCTTAGAAACATACGGGGAGGAAGGAAATTGGAGGTTACTGCATACTGCACCTTATAATCCATATAAAAATTCACATCAGTATTTATTGGCAGAAAAGACTGAGTGGATAGGAGAGGGAAATAGTAACTGCACTTATGTGAAAAACAGAGATGGAAATGCAGTCTGTGCAATGGTAGGCAAAATAAAAAGGATATATTTTCTTAAATATCATAATAGCACCTTGAAAATCCATTTCAGGAGTTGGCTCCTTATTTTTCCTGATAATGCCGAGTGGTAGGTCAGGTCACAGAGACAAAGAACTTGCAGTCTAAAAGATGGAGTCAGACAGGGGACGCATTTGGTTCATCAGCACTTCTGTCAGTTACGGAAATATTTCAAATGGAAAATGTTATCCATAAATAAGCACTTGCTGCTACAATCCACTGCTGTCTTTGATATGCCTGACAACAATTATATGTAGCTATGTTAGCACTGGCACTTTGGAGACCACCCAAACGGCTGCAGAGTACCATTCTTACCAGTGTAAAAGGCAGGGACCTTTATAAATATAAAATAAGATAGCTTATGGTGCATCCCTTTCTTTTATGACTCTGCCTATAGGTGTGCAACTGTCATGATTATGAAACTAGGTCTAGGCTCCCCGAATTTCCTTCTTTTCCTAGTTAATACTGTCTAGTAGTATGAGCATAAAATTTAATGTTTCTTTTTTGTTTGTTTGTTTTACATTGTGCTCTACTGGCAAAAGCCCTGCCATCTGATGGAATTAGTGAAAGAACAGAAAAGAACAGGATCCAACATCTGGCAAGACGTAACTTGGACTTTCTTCTTGATTGTGTCTGTTCCAAATGCCAGGTGTCTATCACCTGGGGTGTAGTCTTACTTTGGCAAAATAAATCTATTACTAACTCTCTGAAGAATGCCGTCTCTGAATAATACTGCTGCTAATGGAACACTGATTTACTGCCACAACTGTAAAGAATCTTTTTTAACATTGTGTTACACTTCCCATCAATTTAGATCAACCAGACATAGTGATATCACAGACCTACCATATGTGAGAAGTTATCTGCATTTTTCTCCAATAAAACTGAAACGATGAAAGCTTTGCTTTCCCTGAGGTATCATCCACTATTGGTAGCCCCATTGTTTTTTCTTTAGCCCTCATCTTCTTTGTCAGGGCTGGAGCACATTATTCCTGCAATGCTTGCCAGAATTCTATGGCTTATTTGTTGTTTGAGACTCACCATATGTGTCTTTGATCCCTGCCTAGTAGGCACCTTGGCTGCTCGCCAGTTTGGCACTTACGATTATCAGCAGTATGAATAGCTCCCCTGCTTCTGATTCTGTCCTTCTTGCTGTCATCAAATCACTCTTTAAACAACTTGATTTTTTTTTTTAAGATGCTTGTAAATGATCAACCTATTTTTACCGTGCCTTTCTTGGCCAAGGTTTTGTGTCGCACTGCAGGAAATCCAACAGCGTGATGTTTCCACTCTTAATGATCTGACTGCCAACTACCTGTGTAATTGCACGGGAACAATAAGCAGCGCAGAAACATCTCTCATGGTAGTATGTGAAGTTTCTCTGCATATTACACAAATTTGCCTGTTCTCCGCATCTGGTAGGCTTGGTGGCATGACTTTTATGAATGAGACATTATTTATTTTAGTGAAAAGCATTCCTTTTAATAGACGTTTTAAAACCTTTGACCAGAATACAGTGTGAGCCAATGACAATGATAGATTCAGAGGAGTATCAGAATGATAAATAGTTCTAAGAGACAGATGGAAAGCCAAAACCCAGTCATGTGCAATTTCTATTCACGATCCTGATGTAGCACTAAACACATCTGAGTCCTTCCATGTGTTCTAGTAAACTGAAGTTGTTCCAAAATGCCATTGTTGAACAAAAACTATGCGTAATTAAAATAAGGAACAGCACAGGGCATATAAAGGTCCAGGCCACGAGAGGCCCATGTGCTGTTACAGAGAGATCTGGCAGAAGCCTCCATTATTCTTTACATGATTTTGCAAACGCTTCTATCAGTAAATACACTGGTAGTACCGCTGAAAGGAGACAAGGTTAAACAGCATATCGCACCATGTCTACCTTCACATTAAGTCAGAAAGCAGGGTGGAGTAAGTTTTGTAACCCCTGCGAGCAAAGAACAGTATCAGGATGATTACGCCTGCTTAAGATGTGCTCTTCTTGGAACTCCTTTCACATCGTGCTGACCCACGTGACTCTTGTTTTTAGCTCTAAAGTTTTTAACACGCAGTGCTTTTTCAACAGATAAATTGCCACGTCCTTCTCCCGAGGAACATGGGAGTTTCAGATGAATGTGTTTTACTTATACCTCTCCTGATTTTGAAACAACTGCTTACATGGAATTAGAAGCACTGGTTGAAAAATGCGGTGCTGAATTGGCAAGGGGGAGAAACAAATTCTGATTTCAGGGAGAATGAGCGGTACAACAGAAAAAAAACAAGGAGAAACTGTTGCATGAGAACCGACTTTACTTGGGATTACTTTATATCACTGTTATATTTTCCTTCTCTGCCCAACAACACTGGGATTTCAGATAAAGATGCTCCTTTTCACCATATTCTCGGAGCCTCAAAGCAGGTTTATGTCTTCATAAACGTTCTGAAAACGTTCATAGTGGACCTAGGCTGGAAGAGCACGCTGAGGCTTCAAGCCCTACAAAAATGGCCTTCAGTTCTGGCAGTGTGTTTTATAGCTATGTTTATTAAAACAGTGACAGACAAAGAAACGATACTAGAAGGGTTGTAATGTGGAGAAGATAACAGTTTGATGGCTAAGCTACCTGCAGAGTGTTATAATGAGCCTTATTTCAAAGGTATTTGTAAGAAAGGTGATTAAAGGGAAAAATTTGCATTTTCTGCAATTTTAGCAAGTTTGACTTCAGTGTTGGAGTAACTTGAGAACAGGTCAGGTCAGTAGGAGAGCTGTACTTTACAGACAGACATACTCTAATTTCCTTGCAGTTGTATTTTTCACACTATTTCCAACTTGCATAGAAAAGTGCAAAATGAAATTATTTACTTCAGTAAAGTGCTTTTCTCTTCACGTGTACCAAATCATAGATAAACTGCCTCTCGCTGTGAGACAAAAGAATAAGGCTTGACTTTATGGCCAGCCTTTGGCTACTGTATCCCCAGCTTTACAGGTAACAAGACCAAAGCAGCTATCCAGAGTCAGCATTGAATGGAAACTTCAGTCGGATTTTGAACTGTGAAAGTCCAAGAATTCTGAATTTACAAATATTTTACTGGAAGAAGGCAGAAAAGATGCTGCCTCAGATTGCAATCGGTAGAGAAACCCCCTGGCACTTTTCTGTGGCCAGGTTTGAAATCGCAGAGGTGCACACTAGCGATATTTTAAAATATTTTTTTTAAAATCGTATTTTAAATATTTTATTTCTGAAAAGCTGTCATTATCCTTGACAAACGAGAATTTCCCAGCCAACGGATAGCATCCAGGATGGGATGACAGTGGCACACAGGAGCGGGGAGGGGTTCGGAGGCGCACAGCAGCAAGCTGGGGGTGCGAAACAGCGGGACGGTGCCCTGAGAGCATCGTGTCTACCAGCAAACGACTGAAACAGAGACTTGGCTGCAAACTTGCTAAACTTTTGCAGAAAATGACCGAGGGAAAGGTTAGTGAATTTAACAAAAAACCCCTGATACCCCGGAAAAGGAACGATCCAGAAACAATTTCCAGTGCATTCGGTATTTCACTTGAGCGCAGTCTGGAAAGTTGGCTGCCACACCGAATGCTGAAGGAGATGACAAAGTAGAACCTGCTGCTCCTGAGCGAGCTGTTAAAACCTGAAAAGCGTTCCATTCGCCATGTTCTAATTTTCTGCTGCCCAAACGAAAAGCACGAACGCAAGTGTGTGCGTAAAGCCTCCCGTCAAAGTCCTGCTGCCACCGGAGCGGCCGAGTGAGCCGCACAGCCCGCGCCCTCAGCGCCCGGGGCGGCGAGGAGAGGTGGCAGCGC
>VWZZ01002131.1:349169-365718 GCA_013399095.1 Psophia crepitans | reverse complement strand
TTCGCCGCCGCCTCGGCCCTCACGAACGTACCCTGCGTCCCTGCTGCCCCCCGCCTGCGCCCGGCCCCCGCCGCCCTCCCTGCCCGCCCCGGCAGCCGTCTCGCCGGCCAGCGTTGAGTGTAACGGCGTGCGCGGAGGAGTCAGGGCCTCTCTCATCCCCACACGCCGCTGGGCCGTGCCTGGTCAATATTGCAGAAGACGGCTGGGTTTAGACCGTCTGACTGGTAGTGCACACGCAGCTGGGCATCTCTCACCTGTTACAATCCACTGTGTCAAAAGTCATAAAAGAGCGACACGCGTTTTGGTGAGGCCACAGTATGGTCCTTGCTCCCCAGAGTTGCGTTTCTCAAACGAGTGTGGTGGGCCCGTCTGCTGCCGGGTGGAAAGTCATTACAGCCGTGAGGGTGCGGAGGCAGAGCCGTCAGCTGTACCCTCCTTTTGGCCTGGGGTGGTCCGAGCACCGGTGGGATCGGCGTGGAGGCATGAGCCAAGGTGGTTGCTCACCCTCCTGCCTGTCAGCCATGACCAGGTGTGGGGAGTACCTGGAGGTGGTGGGGAGCGGGAGAGGAACTTGGATGAGGAGGCACGGGGGCAGGCGGCTACATGGAGGCTGTAGGCCATGACGGTCCTAATCATGGCTTTGGAAGGAAAGAAATGAAGGACTGGGAAAGCTACCAGTGGCTTTTAGGGAGAGGCTGCTTAAATCTGGAAGGACATTGGAGGAAGATGTCAAGTACTCAAAGGAGGAAATAATTCAGACCATGATGTTGCCTTTACTATAATAACACGCTTATTGTTGAGGCATACTGTGTCTGAACTGTCATTCATTCCAAGTCGTAACTCCAGTAATCAGTCAGTGCCTCAAACATTAAAAAATGTGAGCCAAGGTTAGAACAAAATTGATTTAAAAATAATGTCTTAAAAAATACGCACTTCCTGTTCATTGCATCTTCTCTTTTCTACACCTTTCAGATATACTGGGGGTACATTTGTTTTTGTTCACCATCTGGAAGTGAAATTTAATTATGACGTAGCAATGTAACTTTAGAGGTGGGGAGATCATGAAAAATACAATGTCCTGAGTGCCATGAAAGCTGGTGGCATTGTAATTTTGCTTCAGATGGTCTGAGCTTGGTATCTTAAAGCTACGTATATGGAATACCGAAAATGGTACTGTTGTGAGCACAGAGCTTTGTATAGGTAAGCTCCATACAACTTCCAGCTGTCACAATTCCCTGAGAATAATGTCTATCCAGCATTGAATTTTGGAGGAAAAAAAATAAAATGTAATTCCTTCAGTTGTTTTTGTAAAAGTTGGAAAAAGTTTTCTTACTGCAAAAAGAAATAACATAGAACAAAAGGACTTTTATGTATTAGCCAGGAAGCAAAGCACTATAATCCTCTTCATGTGCCCTTGCTATATTTTGATGCATCATTTTCTTTCAAAAGATGAGAACGTTTTTTAAAAATTCTTTCAAAATACCTTGATATGCTGCTTGATTGCGTCAGTCTCTGCCCCCTATCAGACAAAGCATCTGAAAGGGTCAAGGGCTTTTGCAGCACAGAGAGTTTGAAGTCAAAGACAAACAGTAACAGCTTCCCAGAAAATCATAGATCAGAAAAAAAAAGTGTTTCTTTATTGAAATGGGTACCTGTAACTTTTGCTTCATTTTTACAGTGCTCTTCTTTCATTTTCATCACCGTTTTTCTTCCTCCAAGGATACAGAAAGATGTCTTCCTCATGAAACAGCAAACATGAGAATTAGCTGCTTACCTTCCCTGTGCACATTGATGTGATTGTAAGCTGCACAGTCTGCTGAGCCCATCGATACTAATTAGGTCCGGAGCTGGTCACTGTTAACATTTTAACATTTGCTTCTGCATTACCTCACGGTGTGATTTCTCCTAGATGATTTTAGTAATTTTCTTTATATGAATCTGTTCAAACTTCCGTTTTTCTCACGTGGATGCTAAACAACCCATAAAGATTTTCTTTATGCTTGAGTGCATTCTGTGTCAATCCTGTTCAAGAAAAAATGTGTTCCTTTTTATGTGATCTAGAAACAATACTAGCTGAAGTACTGGTTGTAAAAAGTGGTTGTTTTTTTCTTTTTTTTTTAACCAGTGTACACAAGACTGTTACGGGGGCACCACTGTAATCACATTTATGTGGGTACACTAAGAAATAAAGTAGGGGAGGGGGTTTAAGGTGCAAGAACAGTTTCCCAGAAATAATTTAGTGCTTTCATGGCTGATGAAAATAAGGAGTTGATTTTCTTACTGAAATCTTTTCAGGAGTTTTCTTCAAACACTAAGTAAAATGTAGGTGTTATTAGAATGTTGTTACCAGTACTCTTGTAAAACTAAAATAATTTAATTTTGCATAAAAAGTCCCAAATATGTAAAAATCTGGTTATATACTGTACTGACTAATTTTTAAGGGTCCAGGTGTAACACTTGGAGCTATACTGGAGGAAAAATAATAGGTCCTAGAGTGAGTAGTGGTATGTCTTAGTCTTTGTTTTCCCTTAACTTTCCTGTTTCATTTAGCCAACGATTTTTTAGTATTTTTACAACTCTATTTGGCTTTAAAACATAGGGTTGCTTAAGGAGCAAAGTTATTGAAAAGGAGAGGTGAAAAGCAAAAGGTAATTAGGCTAATGGCTAGATAGAAAGTAAATAATTTTTTCTACTATTTGTTAGTAGATTTTACTTATGTATTGGTAGAATTTATAATATTATCATCACTTATTTCACTTAATAAGAGTGAATTAAGTTTCACTGTTAGTTAGACTAGTCTGTATTATGTAAAAAAATCCAATTAAACACCTGACTAGTCAGTGGGACACCACATTCCTGTTGCAGTATCTTTACCTTATTACATTTTCTTAATTTCTTCATCTTGATTGCTTCAGCCATACCATCTTATGTTTCATACAAGGGGATCCTAGTTCTGCTTCATTCTCTTAGCATTACCCCAGTGTACACTTTTTTCTTGATAGGCTGATTAATTTAATATTAATTAATGATTAATTTTACTGAATAATTTTACTGATTAATTTTACTAAATGGCAGCTATAGCTACATGAGAATTTGTTAAAGACATGGATTTAGATTAGAACTGTAAAATGTGCTAGGATCTACCTAGAAAGGAGGCGGCAGTAGATGTGGCAGTATTGGGGAGATTTCCGCAGTGATCGAGATTGCTGCTGATGGTGACTCATTGCACTTGACTGGGATTTATAATGTACTTTGTGTTCTGTTTTGTAAAAAGCTCAGGCTGAGCAGCAGGGAGGAAGGCTGGCTGTTCATCTGCTGCTGATGGTTGTCCTCTAGCTTAACAGGAACCTTCTGGCTGGAAGGAGAAATGGTCTGAGAGCAACTGACTTTGGTCTCATCCTACAGACTTAATGTTGTTTACATGTAGGTTAAAATGGAGTTTTAATGCATTAGGAATATGCTAAGGACTCAGCAGAGAAGAGCTGGATGGCTAGAGAAGTGGTGCAAAAGACTGGGATGAAATTCAAGGATACAGAATGATTAGGTACCTTGAGACTAATAACCCAAACTAGAAACTGTGACATTATCAGTTAGAAGCGATTGAAGAAGAGAACCTTGGCATACTCACAAATCGTAGGAGGACTATGAGCTGCCAATACAGTACAGCTGTTAAAAAAATCAAATTAAGTCCTCGGATATATCAGATCAAGTGTTTTCAGTCAAAGAAGGAAATGTAGTGCCATTGCAAAAGACTGTATCTGAGGCTTGTTCAGTTTTGGTTAGTCATGTTCAAGAAATTGAATTCCAGCTGGGACCAGTTACATCTTGCACTAGTGGAATGGTCAGGAAAATGGATATGGAATGTAAAATGACTTTGGTTTGTTTGATATCTGGTGTTAAGACCTGGAGGATGGACAGGCAGGAAGGGAACAAGAGGAAAGAGTTGCTTAAAATGAAGGAATATATTGCCACACACAAATGCAGCCTTATAATCTGTCTCTGTATTAAATACAGAGTAGAAATATAAAAGCTAAGTATCAAGTGGTGACATTCATAGCTTTGTGGTTGTATAATGAAGGTGGATAACCTATATGATTTAAGTTTTAGGGAAAGGATTATATGATGTGGTTTCCGTAGTAGGGAAAGTCATTGGATTAAGAGATTTTAAAGTTTATGTAATGAGGAATAGAGGACCAGATATTTAAATGATGTAAAATAGAGACAATTCCAAATCCAGGTTTTAATTACATTGCATGGCTTACAATACTTTGGAAAAAATAGAGTTAGTTAAAGTCAGAGTGTCATCTGAAGCGTGAATATTCATCTTCTGCCACTTTAAATCAGTGTATTCAACTCTACAAGAGGGCAGCGGCTAAACATAGCTAAGTTACAAGCATCTTTCCCTTAGACCATTGTGTTTTAATGTAGCACTAGCTAGGTATACTAAGAGGTATAGTACACTAGGATTTTGTTAGGAGTTACGTGGTTTGGTGAGGGCTGCCTACATCTACCACAACCAAAGCAATAATGAGTCAAGAATAAAACTCTAGTCTCTTGTGCTGCTGCAAGTAGCTGTGACTGTAGGAGGTGTAAATCTATCTAAATAATGCTAATGTGTGCTATGTTATCTGGTAGGATTTCTGTCACAGACTTAGGCTGTCATGTGGGATGTTATACCCAGTATATTAACAGTTGTTCAGTACGTTATCATTGGAAAACACAGTGTACATTGTTGCCAAATTTGTAACTGGCAAGGAACACAAATTCTATGTGCTAAGTATGTATACTAATGAACAAAAGCTTGGGTCTTCTAATTTAGACAGCTGGCTTCTGTTTCAGTGCCTAGGTTGCAATGATTTAGATGTTACCTGCCTAAATATCCAGACCTAAAACACACAACCTAAGATTCCCTCATCTCCTCCTGCATGACAACGTTGGATGAAGAGATCCATACAAGTGTCTTACTTCTGCAGTTTTAATTTGCTAGTTTAGATTTTGCAATACACTGTCACGTTTTAAACATATGCTTGAAACCTCTCAAATTTATTTTTAAGTAACTCAAGAATAACAACAAAAAACAGAGTCCATACGACAATTACATATATTTGTCTTACCCACTTCTTACATTTGATGGTTGATTTTTCATTCAGATTACAGCATAAAAAATGAGGCATCTGGTATTATGCTACCTGGGAGAAAAAGGCATGTCTAGTTTATTTTAATCTTTTAGCTACACCTCAGACCAACTGATTTGGGACACACTATATTTCATGTTCTTTTTTTCTACACGTAATTATATATTCCAGGAACAAATTCACATTTGCAGGTTCTCCTTAAATAACTATTTAGGTTATTTTAATTTTTAATTCAATTTATTTAGTTTAAGAACTACTATAAAAATTTGCTGTCAACAATATTGCAGATGTATTAGTTTACTATGACAATTACAATATGCAAGAAATACATCATAATTTACATTCTTTTTTTTGATCTGCTGAAAATTGCGTATAAAGTGTATTTTTAGTAGAAAAAAAGTTAGATGCCTTGAACTTCATATTGCAGAATTCTTTTTTCCTGCCTTTTTAAATGTATGACTGTTTAGAGATTCTTAATGAAATCAGTATAGACAAAGTATGTTAACTGCATAGGGCAAAGATCTTGTATCCATTTTTTCCTCTCCTTTACCCACCACTGTTAAGTCATTCTGTGTTTTAATCCCGAATTTCCAAGGTATTTAGAGTTTACATTGTCTTTCATGTAATTTAAGACTAAATGACTGATCACTATGAGACTGGTAATTCCTAATTCTCAGCCCTTCATATTCCTTTACATGTAGAGGCCTTGTCAATACAGAACTCAGTACATAGATCTTTTTCTCGACAAATACATCACAAGAATGGTACTTTTTTTGTTTTGTTGCCAATTCCCAAGCACCATTTATTTTCTTAATGCTTTCTGAAAGCATGCAAAGTTATTAAAAATAAATAGAAGAATAAAGTAGAAAGAATTACTATAATTTAGAATTAAATGTTAAACTATTAAGTTCATATCAGCAAGCTGTATCTTTTTGTGGTGACTTTGGAGGTGATAAATGACTTTTGCTATATGCTGACACTGAAGGCAGTAAATAAAACACAAAAATCCACTCCCGCTGAATTTAACCAGAGCAGAGAGAGTTCAATGCTGAGCTCTTTCCAAAATTTTCTTTGAAGTCAAAAGAAGTTTCCCCTTTAGAAGATCCAGTCAGAAAACTCAAGCCATTTTTTTCAGGTATTCTTTATGCTGCAGAAAAAGAGCTCAAGAACACTGGTGGATAAAACATTGAAGACAGAAAGTCTGAAAAGGCTAAGTAGTTGGTTCCCTAAAAGTGCCAAACAGCATGTTAGCAGTTAAGAGGCTGATAACAAAGTGTAAGTTTGACCTAAATGGAGTCACTGACTTTTAGTTCTTTTGTGCCATTGGATTGTAAATAGTGGAAAGATAACAGGATTTTTTTAGTTGATACAGATTTATGCTGTATTAGGATTATTATGTGGGTTTAGAACTTCATAATACAGCTGGAAATGTTGTAAAGGATTTTACAGATCTTGCTCTGCAAATTTGGGAATTAAAAAAATGCACAGGAAATTTCTACTCAGATCCAACATCTGTTTTTTGGTGAGATCCCGTCTTTGACTTGTCCCACCTCCACCTCCTTCAAAGACTACATATGGGCACAGTAATGTTCATTTCCTCTGTTGCCAGCTCAAGGAAAAAGATTAATTTCAGACACCTCAATGTGTCAAATCAGCATTTTAAAATTCATACATCTTGAGGTGTTTTTTTTATTCATTTTCTCATTGCCTTGGCTGAGCGTGAAGTGACTTGCCTATAATCAGCTAGATCCACATTTAATTTCTACTGAAATAAATGGGAATATTATCTTTGTTTCAGGTTTTAATAAGGATTTTATTTACAATTTGTCGATCTTCTAGCTTCTAGTTTGGTAAGGAAATCTCACAAGTGCCTTATAAGTCTACTGAAAGACTTGCCACTGGGTCAGACATAGAAGTTTTTGTAAGGCAAAATATTTACTGCTCCTAATTAATCAAATTTTGTCTCTGAACTGTCTGATGAAGTGACTGATAAATAGTAGTAACTGTCATCTCTATAGGGGCTTGGATCTCAAATTAGTTTTTTTTTTCCATTCATTTAGATTTGGCTTAAAGGTGGAACGCTGGATACCTAGAATGAAGTTATACTTATTTTTTCTCAGTTTTAATGCTAGGACCTTTTTTTGGTGTTTCAAAGGACAAAGATTGCTCCAATTCTTGCAGCACCTGGGTTGGAAGATTCACTTGTTTATGAAAGAGCGTGTTCAAATTTCAGTTTCCTTGTCAATATCACACAACGAGAAACTGGTGCAGTGTAGGTACAGTCCAGAGATAAAGCTGAAATGAGTTCTTGTCACCCTCTGCTCTTTTGCAACATAAATATTTGAGGCATTTAACCAAGGTGATAGTTCTCTGAAATTTTGGGAATTGAAGGTTATGGAGATCGTTTGACGTGTCAAATGTGGAAGGAGTTATGTTTAAAGAAACTGTTGGGGACTTCAGAAAAGCAGTTATTGAATACTTCAGGCTGTGTTGAATTCTCTTCTATTGTTTAGCACTCATTCATTTAACAAAGGTGAAGCATTCTTCTTTTCCCCCCAATGTATATTTAAAAAGATAGATGAAGTATGAAAGAGAAGTGTGTATTAAAGGTGGTGTGTGGTATGGTGAACTCGCTGGGGAATGTCTACCACCTTACAATGTGTGCCAATGCACATCATAATGCATCTGTGGACCTTGACATACAGTGTAATGAAGTACTATGCACTCAGTAAGGCTCATCAATTAACGAAACCTCAGAAAATACTGGAACAGAAAAATGTTAATTTAAAGAATAGGAATAAAAAACTGTCAGGCACAAATTTATAGAGAAAGGTTTTCTCTGGCTATCTAATCCATCCATCTTCTGTCACATAGAAAAACTCATCAGGATATTGAAACTCTGACAAAAGTTGCTTTATTGGCTGGTCTGGAATTTCTGAGATAAGAGCATGTAACTTGAGGCCTGTAGCTCCATGTTCAAAATCAGATTTTCATACTGTGCTAAATACCAGTAAAGCTAATTCAGCTTTTTTGCTTTTCAGCAAAAGGGAAATATTTTATTACTGCTGCATTAATGTACACTTGTGTAGCCCTTTTGGGGCAGAAATGTCAAAAAAATAAGTAGTGCAGTGGAGATAAAAGTTTTTTTCTATTTTGCAGTATGTTGATAGTGACATAAGTTGTAATTAAACTGTTTATTAAATATTAGATTATGAATCAGATATAGACTTTATTTTTTCTGTCTATCTGGTCTTTTAATCAGTCACTCCAAAGGAATCAGAAAACCAATAAATACATGGTTTACATTTCAGGAAAATACTTTCGGGGATAGTTTTAAGGGTTGCTTTTCATTCTTAAGTTATTAGAGTTGGAAGGAATCAGCTAATGACTTTTCAGACTTTGGCTGGATTAGACATAAGAATTGATGGTGAAGATTTCGGTCATAGTTTTGGACAAAATTCTAATGTTGCAAAAGATTAAAAGGATGCTGCAGATGATAAAAGGAAATGATACTGTCAGAATGTTGTTGTAACTGATACTATTTTTGGATAATTCCCTTGTTAAATAGATATTTATTTTATGGTTTGGTGTAAATGAATGAAAGCTACTTCAATTGTTATATTACATTTGAATTTGTTATTTGGATTAAATATACTTATGAGAATGATTCTCAACAGCCTTTGTGACAAAAAAACCCAACAAATCCACATGAAAAAACTGCTGAAAGGTGCATTGGTAAAAAACTGTGCTGGGTAGACATTTCTTTGTTTGACTGGGTGTTTTTGTGTCCACAGATGTTAGCTGTTTTGTATGGGGAATAAAGGTGTTAGTTTATGAGTTTTCTTGGAAAAAGAGTTTAAAGGCTTTGAATACATGAGATGTGTGGAGTGAAGCGCCAGAGGACATTGGTGGAATGTTAGGTGAAACCCATAGGGAAATAATTCAACAGCAGCATCTGGAAAGGAACTGTATGTGGCTTTAGGGTTTACTTTTAATGCAAGTAGTTAAGATGAGATTAAATATAGGTGTTAGTATGTGAGAAATGGGGGAGCAAGGTAAGTGATGAAGGTATATCATGTGGAATACTGGGATTAGGAAAAAGATTTAACAGAATCCACAGCTGATCACAGCTGAATTTTTAAAAGCCTGGAAACATAATTTGAATTGAACTATATGTTGGCTTCATATAAAGCAAAACAGCTTACATGAAGAATTTATTGGGAAAAGAGAAGAGAAAGGATAGGCAAGTTCCTTACCCCTGCCGTGTCTCACTTTTGCTTGAATGATATAAAGACAACGGAAAGTTAAGCTACTAAGCCGCCTGGCCATTGGCAATACAGAGAGGAGTCAACTGATTGAGAAGTCTCTTGTCTCCCCACTGCTTTTTTGATATTTGGGACTTGATTCAATTGCCTAAGCACAGTTGTCTGGTGGCATGTGAGATGCCCTAAGGCAGGTGGGAAGCCTTGTGGGATTGTCCGATATCAAACAGGAGACCTGTGCCTTCTGGCACAATAGCTGGAAGTCAGGTGGGATTCTCCTCAAATGCATTGAGTGTCTGTAATTAGCCATCTGACTTGTGCCCTTACTACTTGGCTGGCAGTTTCACATGCTCTAGGTCCTTGCTGACAGTGCTGAGAAGCGGCTTGATTCAGCTGGCCACGTTTCATTGCTGATGCCATTTAAGATGCCATATAGTATCCTACTTTACCTCCAACTGCCAAAAAAGGCACAGGTCCTGTGTCCTACATGCTGTGCTTAGGGAACCTTAAGACGTTATATATAAATTGACTGTACCAGTCAGTACATAAATGTGTAGATACCTAAGTTCAGGTGTCTTAAAGTCCAGTTGAATCCTGCCATTAAGGACACTTCAGGACATTTAGAGGTTAGTGAGTGGTATGACTGGATTGACATTTAGTCCCTAAGTAGTATTATCTATCATCAGAGTCTAGAACAATCCTTTCATCAGCATTATGTGTCACAGTAAAATGAAAGTACAGCTAATGGTAATACCATTTACTTATTTCGTGCTTAGTTAACACTGACCCACTGGTCTTATTACTGGTTTTACAGCAATGCACATTTCTTTCTCATCTGCTGTACAACTTGCTATCCAGAATATGGAACCTGAAAAAAATCTTCCTAAATTTGTGAAAACTAGAAGTGGAAGCAATAAAAAATTAGGAAATCTCATGATTCATTTTGTCATGACAACACTTAATCTTCTCAAATAGCCTAAAATAATATGATCTCTTTTTTTTTTTTTGGTTATAGTTTCTCCATTTTATATAGTGTGTCCACACATATAGTATGTCCATTTTCTTCTGCTTGTTCCACTCCACTGTTTTCAGGTTTGCATGATTAGAACATGTTAAAATCTTATTACATTCCTATTTAATGTTATATACGGGAAATTTAACCAGTTCAACAGAAGCTGTGACGTATCATTATGAGTACTGTTTAATAAGCTCATAAAAACTGATAAAAATTTTAAAATGTTTATTTTAAAAATAAGGCACTTTATCTGTATTTTTGTTTCTAAATATCACATAAGGAAAACATTAATTAGCTTTAATTATTATTAGTTAAATGGGCAGAAAATTATATTCTTTAAATATGCTCACATTTAACTGATTCCATTGTGAAAATGGAACATTTTTATAACATCACAATTGGTGTAGTGTTCTAGATACCATAATTTCCTTCCTACTATTGGGAAATTATTGTGGTAACACTTTGCAGATGTTATTTTTCTAAAGAGCTTTATAAATTTTAAATTTTCCTGAAGGATGAGTTGCCAACAGTGGCTAAATAAATAAGCATTAAACTACTGTCATTTTTATCAGTGTCTTTTGGGAAGAGAGCTATGGAAAACATAGTGGTGGGCCAGCTGTACTTGAATTAAAGATTTCCTTGATCTTTTAGGCACTGCCTTTGGACACAGAAGGTGATTCTGATGACAATAATAATTGAGAATAGTTGATTTACTTCCAGCTTTTTACTTGAGTTCTTAAAGATCTATGCATAACTCACTTTTATTGTCAATGAGGTATTTAAAGAGACTTACCTGATAGGGTGGATGGGCTGGCTTGTCAATGTTTTCCTTTTTTTCCCTCCATTGATATCCCAAAGCATTATAAAGGGCAAATTGCTTTCACATATTGGTCTTGTAAGGATGATCATGCCTCTGCTTTTTCAATGTGTGTGGAAAAACACCACTCTTTCTGCCTTCTAGAATTCTGTCTTCAGTCTTGCCTGTAAAACACCATACACACCATAATACTATTACCATAAATAATAGTAAAGGAAAGTGTGGGAGGTTTTGGCTCCAGTGTCATCAGTATGCTGTTGATCTCAGTTCGCTGTATCCTTTTCATCCAGCCCAGATGGCAGCATATAATTGCTTTTCCAGACTCTGACCAAGATAGGGATATGGATGAAAGTGAGTTGGCTGCAAATCAACTTGGTTAATGGAGAAATGCTGCTTGTTAGCCAAGGGAAGCATTTAGGGAAATAGAAAAAGGTAATGTATACACCATATCCTGAAAATACATTTTTAATTTTTGCTAAAGTGACTGGCTGTGTTGGCCTCTTACTAACAACGGAGGCCTCTAGTATCATTTATTATTAATGATTTCATTGTAACACAAGTCTAACTGCGGTTGTCTATGGCTCTGCTGCCACCTGACTCTAGTAATACATTCCCTTCATCATTATTTTGCAAGTTACCCCAAATTATCTGTGACTACAGCACATCTGTCTGCTTTTAGGTTGCAGAAACTGTTAGCTGTAACTGACACTTGTATTCAAACCTCTGCGATTCCGCGTGCTCTACATTTGTGGAAAATAGCAAGAAATGTTTTTGAGAAGATGGCAAGTTGAGTTGTCAATGATAATTCAGAAAGTGCAGACTCATCCAGGAGACTGTTATTTGACAGATTTGGTCTATTTTTTTTTCTGTCAGATTGTGAATGATTTTATCTAAAATACAGACATGAATGTTACAGAAGAGATTTCTTTGTTTTCAAAGATTGTGAACAGTCTTCAGGCTTGGTTTTATCCTTCTGAGTATTTGTCCTCTAATGCTGCTGCTTGGAAGAGCGTCCAACTTCATGGCAGAGAGTTGGCATGGCTTGCAGTTGCTCTTAGAACTAGCTGCTGCTTCTGTTAGACATTCATTCCTCAGTTCCTGAGATTTCTTTTTTTTCAGGGCTGTCAGAACTGCAGTTTTGGTAGCTGACATCTGCCTGTGGAATTTTCTGGTCCACTGGAGCTGACATTTTTTAAGCCATTGCCACCAGAAATGTTTGTGTGACTCTCTACTGACATGTAGTAAGTTGTTGTCCTTGGTAGTAGTTAGAGTGTAGCATGGGCTGTCATGATTTTGATAATCACAGTTTAAAATGAGTAGCTTTATGCAATTCAAGTGTTCACGTCTTTTGCTTACTAAAGGAAAAGGCTTCTAGGGGTCTGTAACTGTCTTCACATTGTAACAATTTCTATACATATTTTCCAGTGTACTTTCACTGGTTTTGTTTAAATTGAGATATAAAAATATTTGAAGAACAGTAAGATTAAAACCCAATAAAATATATAAATTAATAATCTAGAATGTTGACATTTATATGCCTGTATTTTCCCTAAATATTTATTTCTAATATTTGAAATAATACTAGTAATTGTATTTTGGGTAATAATGATATTACATATGTTTCTTCATGAATGTTTATATTTTGAGTAGATGGCCTTAATAGATTTTGTTCTTTATCATCATGTAAGGTGGGAAATACAGCTTTTATTCATTTTCTGTCCAGCATAGCCATTATTGTGTACCTGAGATAAAACCACCAGTTAATTTGTGTTCTGTCATTTCACTGTATCTGTGCTTTGCACAGTTTTGGGGGTTGAAAGCAGTCCATGAAAAGTTGCAAAGCAAGGACTTAAATCGGAAGTGAAGCTAAAGAATATAGGCTAGCAATTCATGGGTTTATGTACTGCTGCTGGAGAAACACTGTGCCCAGTGTAGTAACTCAGGGTAGATCTTCAGTTTTGGAAAAAATACTGTTGCACCCTGTGTTCTCTTCAAGTAATGAAGAGATCAAGAAGAAAATGTGGTTTATGAAGAAACTGAGAAGGTCATAAAGAAATAGAGGATAATAATGTTGCAAGATCAGTATGGTAACTCATATAATTTGCTTGACTAAGAGTAGTAGCTTCAGAATGCATTCCAAACCCACGACATGATAAAATAATAGCAAGGACTCTTTAAGCCTGTTTATTACTTCTGAACTCGGCACTTCTTCATGAAAGGGGAAAATGAGTAGTCGTCTAAGAATGAACATCAGTTTAGGCTTTGATGTGATATGAAAAGTGCAACAGAAAATAACTTTCATCCTTCCATGTATTTAAAAATGTATTAATAAATTATTAGAGCTTGTTCTTATGCTTTTGAAATAAAAGTGAAAATAGACACCACCAAACAGTATTCAAATATATGACTACCCTTTCAATTAAACAAAACAGAAAGCCAGGGTTTTCCTGTATGTGTATTCATAGTTCAAGCCAAATTCACTTGAATGGATTATACAAGGCAAATTATGTGTTGGAGGGAGCTGCAGGTTTTATTTGTATCTCTGAGCAGCTAAGCACATCCGCTGTAAGTGAAAGGGTAAACTCTAAATCATAAAAAACAATGTTCAGCAGGTGTTTCACACAAAGTATGTGAGAGTTGACCTCTTCTGATCTAGTATAAAGGAAAATAGTCCGAGGAGTGAGGAATTCCTTTTCTTACTCCCTCTGTTAGACTCCTGCAAACAGAGATTATATTGATTTATTAACTCTGTAGCTCTTTGGAAAATGTGCTATTTTGTATTTGACCTGAAAGAAATGTGCTTTCATATGGAAAAGAGTTGCTTATTTGATTTGCTTCATCTTGTTACATTTTGTGAAGACCTGAGAGATACTGTGCTGTGAAATGAGTTTGCACGCTTAGTACCCCTCTGATGATTCTCTTGGCAAGAAGAGATTTAGCACAACTGCATATCATGCCTCAGTTTTTCTCTTTATTTGTGTATCAGACAGAGCTCTTTTACTGCTAGTTGAATTCTGATGTATTTTTTCGTGTTAAACCCTTGTTTGTTGCTCAAACAAGACATTAACCTTTGGGGTTACTCTCATAGCTGTAGCCTCCGCTGGCTGAGGAGATGGTGCAGCAGGATCAGAGAGAGTTAATGCACAAATGGCGAACTTTCAGCCGTAGTTTATGACTCCTGCTGCTCCAATCTGGAGCATGTGGTATTATTGGCCTCCATCAACAAAGCTTCTACTTACAGTATTAGCCATTAGCAACTACTATGCTTTCTTTTTAAGTACAACTGGTAGAAAGGGGTAAAGAGAGGGAGAAATGCTCAAGGAATATATGTTTGAACTGGATGTCAGGGAGTAAGGTTTAGATATTGCAATGAACTCTAGAATAAGAAATTTCAGTTTGATTGTCAGGGAGCAGTGAGGGCCAGCAGCTCCCTAAGGGAGTGGAGCCGAGGGTGGTTACAGAGCAGGCAGGTCACCAGCCCTGACCCAGTCCCACAGTAGCTAAGTTTGGGGTGATAAGGGAGGTCCAAGGTTAGAGCTGGGAGTGCAGGTCAGTGAGTCAGGGTCAGGATTTGGTCCAGTGATGGTAATCAGGGTTGGCCATGCATCCCAGTGACCATGAGACAGGTCCACAGTGATGAGAGGTCCAAGGTCAAACTGGAAAGTCAGTCCATGGGTCAAGGTGTGGATCAATGTGAGTGCTCTGCCTACAGGAGAGTTACAGAAAAACAAGGAGGTAAGAATTCACTTGATCTGAATTGCTTCTAATGAGTAACATGGGCAGAAGAATAGAAATCATGCCAGTTACTCCAAAGAGATGTTCTGAAACAGGAACTAGATTCCTCTTCATTGGACTGATGCTGCTTAAATATCTATGTGCTGTATGTTGATTTCATATACCTGGAAAATTGTTGTTGTGGATGGTATCAGTTGCTGAGGGTATATTTTGTATTGAAATGATCTGCTACAAGGGGCAATGTTACATCCTGCTCATATATTTATCTGTATTCCAGTTTTTCAGTGAGGAAGAACTTAGAATCAAAGATGAAATCCTGTGGCAGCAGGATGGATTGGGAATCATGTCAGCAAGGACAGCTGAAAACTTAATTTAGAATGATGAAAAGAATCCATCACCTACTGAACTCTTAGAGGAACTCAAAAGAACTCTGCTTTCTCTTCATAACTTATTAGATGATATATAATTCATCTGGGGTAGATGTCTGCTTGGGACTAAGACATCTGAATTAAAACATAAGTAGGTGTCTACAGCAGCTGAAATTCCTGTGATAGCCAGGGCAGACCTAGGACAGGACTCAGTTGCTTAAACACAGGTGCCCAGTGCCATTGGAAACACAGGATATGAGACAACCTTATGGCGTAGGCATATCCTGCACATTGTAAAATGCACAAGAGTCCTGTTTCCTTCTGGACTGGCATGCAGTCCCCAAGCAGTTACAGAAACCTGGCAGTTAAGATCTCCAGCCACTAGGTATGAACCTTAGGATGACCTGAGTTATTCTTTATCTCCATGAGTCTCCATACTAAATAAAGCTCCTTCAGCTGCAGTGGGAATTTGGACATCTAGCATGCCTTTAGACACCTGCATTGGGGAAACCATTTAGAAGCTCAGTTCAGTTGCCTAACAGATCTCTCTAGTGCCATCTAAGATGCCATGCGGTGTATAGACATCTTGATAGATTTGAAATGCGACCTATGGTGTATGGGTGAAGTGGTATCCATGCCCTTCCTCAGCAGCACTTTGAGGCCAGAACTCTTTAGTCATCCTGAATGACTCCAGGTACATACGTTTAGACAGCAGGAATGAGCTGAGGTTTCTTAACCTTGAGCTGAATACCACTCCTAAACCTTGTCTTCTGGAGCTTTGGAAGACATTCTAAAGGATTTCCAAAAGAAATAGTAATATATAGATGGAATGTTGCTTTTTTAAGTTTATGTCCTGAGTAGTGTAGTTAAGAGTGTGACTTTTCTAGTTTTGTGTAGGAATATTATTCTTAACACAGCAACATTTTTGTACAATCTCTGGAGCATTCCCTATTAATGCAATTTGTTACCTTTTGAACTGTCAGTTCGTCAGAATTCTGCTCACTTGATAGAATTCTTTTTATGAAATATTATTTTCTAAATTCTAAATAAAAGTCATAGTTTTTTCTTACTAGTTGCTAATTAATATTAGTTACACTTTGACCTTTGTCTTTACCATTGAAGTCCTCTTTGTAAACAGGATTAGATCAAACAGCTGGCCATTCCAGCAGAATCCTCTCCAACATCTTTGTTGATGATTTGGATGAGGGAATTGAGTG
>VWZZ01002131.1:312386-348838 GCA_013399095.1 Psophia crepitans | reverse complement strand
GTCTGGAGCACAAGTCTTATGAGGAGCGGCTGAGGGAAGTGGGCTTGTTTAGTCTGGAGAAGAGGAGGCTGAGGGGAGACCTTATTGCCCTCTGCAGCTACCTGGAAGGAAGTTGTGGTGAGCTGTGGATCGGCCTCTTCTCACAGATAACTAGCGACAGGACAAGGGGAAACGGCTGCAGGTTGCACCAAGGGAGGTTCAGGTTGGAGATGAGGAGAAATTTCTTCTCAGAAAGAGTGGTCAGGTATTGGAATGGGTTGCCCAGGGAGGTGGTGGAGTCACCGTCCCTGGGGGTGTTTAAGGAAAGGTTGGATGTGGTACTTAAGGACATGGTTTAGTGGTTAATAGGTGGTAGGGGGATGGTTGGACTAGATGATGCTTGAGGTCTCTTCCAACCTTAATGATTCTATGATTCTATGATAACCATTTATAGTTTAGTTGCCTGTGTTTGAAGTCCTGTTTCTTCTGTTTTCATATGAATGACTTGTATTTTATTATAAACTGTCCTGCAACAGTTTAATAAGTGTACTAGCAGAATTCGATAATTAATGGAAATGACAGTTGAAATGTTAGAGCTATTACTTTACAACAGAAATCCCTACAGTGAATTCTCAGTTCAGATAATCTCTCGATGTATGTAAATCACTACTCTTTCATGAGCTCACACAAGCCCTCTAATAAAAGTTGTAAGGACATTCAAATTAAATTTGCAAAGCTGGACTAAAATAATACCTGTAGTTTTAATCCCCAGTATAAGAGAGATGTAGACATACTGGATCAGATCCAGCAAAGGGCCATGAGTATGATTAATGGATTGGAGCATCTGTCATATGAGGGGAGGCTGAGAGTGTTTAGCTTGGAGAAAAGAAGGCTCAGAGAGATCTTATCAGTATGTACAAACACCTAGTGGGGTGAGTAAAGACAACAAAGTCACTAACAGGACAATAGGCAAAGGGCACAAAACTGAAGTATAATAAATTCCATTTAAAGATCAGAAAAGCCTTTTTTACTGTGAAGGTGGTCAACACTGGAACAGGTTGCCCAGAAGTCTCCATCTTTACTCAAGACCCAACTGAACACGGTTCTGGGCAATCTGCTTTAGCTGACTCTGCTCTGAGGAAGGATGGTTGAACTAGATAATCTCTACAGGTCCCTTCAGACCTTGATGATTATTTGGTTTATTCCAGATAAGTTGACTCTGCATTTAACTAATTTCATTCAAAGGGTTACTTGCATTTTTATTTTGCCCTCCTATGGACAGCTATTTAATTCTTTTTTGAAGTAGGAAGTCCAAAACTAGACACGATATTTCTACTCATTAAGTGATAGGGTACTGTTTTCTGTATGATATCCCTGTTTATAGCCTAGGATTAGAGTTGTCATTTCATTTTCTTCCCTTTTTTTTTTTCTTCAGAGCATGGTGTTATTGACTCATACTCAGTTTGTTATTCATTTTAATATCCTGGTCCTTTTCTGTAGAACTGTTTAGTCAGGTACTCTCTTCTGTTTTACAAAAATCTCTTTTTGGGAGTCAGAACTATTAAAATGGATAAATAAGCATGACAGAACTTTTAAAGGACAACATGCAAAAATTCTTTTAATTAGCCAATCAGTGTCAGATAAAATAAGTCCTAAGTGTTGTGTTATTTCTTTTGTTGAAATGCACATTCTGTTTCTCTAGTATGTCAATGAAGTGTTGAATTCCAGTCCTGTTGTCTAAAGCACTTCTGACTGCTTTGTTTGTGGTATTTCTGTGTTTTCAGGTCATGAATATACAAAGATATCATAAGAAAAATTTACTTAATGAAAGCTTCTCAAGGGCTGATGAGGTTTTTTGCTAGTCATGACCTGTTCCTGGCTACTGTTCTCCCAGTGGTCATGTCAGCAGTACGTGGCAGAATTTCTAGGATGAATACTCAGTTTAGCTGTACTAAGGAATATTCACCAGGTGTGTCCCACTCTTTTCTGAATATCTGTATATATTATTTATATCTCACAGATGAATCTTCTCCATTTTCCCCCTAGTTAACTTGGGAATGAATATCTTTTGTATCTGCCTTCCAGTAGTGTGAACTATATAAAACAAGTCTCTGCAATGCCACTTCAATCATTCCTTGATTATGTACTAAGATTTTAATTTCTTCCTGTTTATTTCTTCTATGTCTTGTAAAGTTTAGAGACATCTATGTGTTCAGAAGATTGACCATTATTTTCTTTGTTCTCCTTCCAGCAATCGTATTCTTTATCTCAGAGCCTTCTCCCAGTCTTTGGGCATTTGTCCATGTCACTGCACATATACAAATGGAGTTATGATGCCACCTCTCTGCTGATCCTTCTTTAAAACTGCTCTTCTGAATAATTCTTCCTTGTACAAGATGGACCTACCTTTCCTCAGTTGTCCTCTGTGCCAGAACACCACCTTGTGGAAAAGGAAAGCAGAGCTTCATCTTTGCTTGGTTAGAAAGATTGAAAAGGCCTGAACCTCCAGATTCTTCTCTCTTTTGGGTCCTTTCAGTGGTTTTTGAGTAGCTCTGGGTAATTGCTGGTGCTATTAATGCCCGTATGAATGAGCTGCATGAACTGAAAATCAGAAGGCTGAATGAACCTCAGCACCTTTATTAGAAGTTCTGAAGCTTAAAAAAATGTGTTTATTTAATTGGATTACATTTATGGGTATATTAAGAAGATTATACTGCTCTAATTAAGGGTTACTAGGATTTTCTATAATAAACTTGAATTTTCAGCTATTTATAACTCAGGGAAAATGTTTCCATACAGAAATTTGGCATTCAGTGTCTCAAGCTGAATGGTATGGTTTTCCTTTTTCAATTTTTTTTAAAAAAAGATTCTTTGGCTGCATTCTGTTTTGAGGGAGGCAGTTTGGTTTTTTTTTGTGGTTTTGTATGCTTTTTGTTCTCCCTTGGCAAGGCCTGATACATGGAAAAAACAAATTTTCCAGGCTTTTAGTCTTTTATGTCAACTCTTTCCGTTTTGATATTTCAAACATCAGTAGTCATTACTTTTTAACAGAGCCATTATATAATTCAATAAGCAGTTACCTCTAAATATCTATCATAACTACTTTTGTACTTCGCTGCATGAAAATACTTCAATACAATTTAGTAAATATTTTTTCTGGAACAAAATTATTTACCTGACCTGTTTAGTGTTTAATGTAAGTACTTGTGTACTTACGTAAGGTTCATCTTCCTTGAATTCTCTTAAAATATAAAAACTGCTTTTCCAACAACATTGTCAAGTACGTTGTGGCAGTCACATCCCTGGAAGTATTCAAGGCCAGGTTGGATGGGACTTTGGGCAACTTGGTCTAGTGGAGGGTGTCCCTGCCTATGGCAGGGGAGTTGAAACTAAGTGATCTTCAAAGGTCCCTTCCAACCCTAACCATTGTGCGATTCTATGAGATGTATCTCCAATTTACTGGAAGAATGTCCTAATAGCTGGTTACTCAGCATTCGTATGACAGGTGAGATTAAGGTGAAGAGGTACTCCTTTCCTCCTCTGATTCAGCCTGGGCCACAGAATGGAAAAATGCTAGGGTCATCTTAGCAGAAGATGGTACATGTATTTATATAGTCTCTGATTTGTTTCTGAGTTCCATCTAGTGATTATGCACTGTAAAATGCACAAATAGTACGCAGGGGCATGAACCTAAATATTCCACCTCAGATTTGCTTGTGTGCTGAGCTTCAGCAATGCAGCACGAGAGAAATTATTAGTTAAGCTGGGGAGAACAGTGATCAGAACAGGATTTGTGAGATGAATAAGAAGCTGGCTGAGGAGGAAATAATGTTGAAAACAGATTTATTAGACCAAAGAGAGATTGGTGGTGGAGTTCCTCAGGTCTTTTTTTAAGATGTGTTTCTTTTATAGCACTAACACAAATTTTTTTACATGAGTTTGTAGTAAAATAAGGTGAACATGCTAGCCCAGATACTTTCACCAAGAAATATCAAGGTGTTAAGATCTGCTGATGGCAGAAAGACAGGAAACATTATCAGTACCACACTGAATACCACACAGGAGGAACTGAGTGACCCTGAGGACAGGAGCAATCAATGTACTATAGATGAAAGTAGATGAAATTCAGTGCAAAGCAAGACTTTTCTGGACTAAGGACCAGGATGTTTACTGAAAACTGTTAGTTCATCAGCTTGAAGAACGTAAGGTTTTGTCTGTAGGAGTGCCTTGCATTTCCAATGCGTGGCCCTTCACGGTTCTCAGTGTTGTGTTCAAGAACAGTGAGCTGGAGTTTGACTAGTGGACAGGAAGGCTATAGAGAAAATCAGGGAATGAGAGACCTGGGCTATGGCTCAAAGAGATTATGTGCCTGTAATATCACAGTTGGAGAATAAAAATTAATGCCTGAACATCTTTTGGAATGTCCATTCCAAATTTCTGTCCCTTACGAAATCCAAGGGCTGCAGACATCCCCTGAACGGCTGGGTGAACGGCTACTGCACGTGCTCTGGCTGCGTGAACTGTTCCGTAAAGACAGGTACGACTCTTTTGATTTCAGCAAAAGTTTTACCACAGTAGGAACTGAACAGGATTTACAGGCTTTGGCCTAGAAATTGAACATTTTTGCCACCAAAGTTTTATGGACATTTTTCATGGTCTAAATTAAGGTTTAGTTCACACAATCTATTTTAGATTTTTTTTTTCCCAGTCACAGCTTTACTCATAACGCAGCTGCGGCATTTGTCTTGTAACAAGAAGGGTCTGATAGTTGTGAAATAAGCCAGATTTATGCCCATAGTGCTGAAGCGGTGCCATATTTGTGAAAATAGCTTAAAAAAAGAGAAACAATATGCAGCAGATGTGAAGGTTTTACCTTCACATTTAAGTAGGTTTATACTGTCAGCGAGTGTGGGCTTAGCACAGCCTGACAGAGTTTTAACTTGCCAGATGTTCCACGTGATCAGATAGATACTGTACAGCTGTTTCCCATTCTTTTTACTAGGCTCAGATAAATACACAGTAAATGCTCTGAAATATGTTTATTGTATTTTGGCTAGTATTGCAGCTGTGGCTGCAGAGAATTGACTTTAATCCATGGGCACCGAGAATGCGGGGAGAAACCAAAGGTGCGGTAGGAGTGTTCATTTTCCCTTACTGTGAGGAGAAGTTAGCGGCCATTTGGTTGAAACAACTCTGATGATAACTAGCCAGGGTTTTTCATCTGGTTGTGGCTAATGCGTTTTTCATCTGGGTGTGGCTAATGCGAGATTAGTGGCCGTATTCCCATCCTGCAGAAGTGACTTGTGGTCTCTGGGCAGGCTGTGACGCCCGCAGGCGTGAGCTGTTCCCTGGGGCCAACAGTGTGGTCCTTCGGTGGCGCTTGACTCCCCTTGCAGGGGAGGTGGTGGGTGCAGCAGAAGCAGCCGTCCTGTCCCACAGGTAGCTCGTGCTAATCCCTCCATGGGCTTTCAACACTGGAAGGGGGACACGGGGTTGAATTCTGTATTCAGCACAATGCAGAAAACAGGGCGTCTCCAGAGCTCCTGGTGAGGCAGCCTGCCTCCCTCCTGTCCGCTCCTCCGGGCGCAGGTGGTGTGCCCCAAGCTGGCTGTTTGATCTGTTTCTAAAGACACACAGCTTTTGGGGGTCAGTTTAAGCAACTGCTCTGAACTGTTTCAGGACTTAAAGGCCCAGGTTAGGTTAACTGCCATACCTGTCAACTTGATTCAATAACAAAGCAGCAAAATAATAGAAAAGGAAGTTTCATTTCCCTTCACCTGCTTTTCTGCTCTTGTTTCTCCTTCCTCCCCCTCCAACTCCCCAGGCTCTCCTTAGCCCTTTGACCTTGCCGCTGCCTTCCTTCCCCCCTGTCGCCATCAGCCTCCTGCCTTTCCAGAGCTGCTCTTACACCTGGAAAATTCTTCTTCTTGTCTGCCAGGGGCCTTCCTTGTTCTCCTTTAAATCCTTTTTTAAAACCTTCATCTTCAGGCAGAGGAATTACTTTCATCTTTCATTAATAATCTCTTCAACATTTTTTGACTGCTCTGTTCTTTCCAGATTTACAGCCTAGTCTTACAAACATTTACAGAGAAGTAACTGTTCAGTTAAATTGAGAACACTCAGAGAAGTTTGGAGGACTGGATCATTCATTGGGAAGCTTTTTGAAATGGGAATGTTTCTCACTCTGTAAAACACAATGTTCGTTTATGATGTTATGTACATTTTTATAATAAACATTTGTGGCCTCAGAGGAACAGTGAAACATGCACACGGATAACTTCTGCTTTTAACTTTTATTCCTTAACTCAAGGTGTGGAACATGATTTTTAAACATGGAACATAGATTTTTAAAGGCCGTGAGCAAACTTAATGTTAACAATATGACTTTATATGCAGAATCATATGAGAGGACAAGTACAAGCTGTACCTTTGATCTTGGTGACCTTCATTGTTTTGTGTTTCAGTACTGATTTTTATTTCAGGAATCTCAAGCATCTGGACTGCCTGAGTACATCAAGATTGTAGAAGTTGGGCCAAGGGATGGATTACAAAATGAAAAGGTAATTTTTCTCTTTTTTTGTTTTGGAGTGTGGGGGGGGGCAGGTGTAGAGTGTGAGTTTTGACGTGGATATCAGTGTTATTTTCAGTGTGTAAAACATGTACATCTTATTAATTATTTCTTTCATTTTGTCCTGTAAATTTTTTTTTGTATTAATAACTGTTTTGTACATTAGAATAAAATATATTACTGTTTAGCTACATATTAAATCATATATCTTTCTATACTTGGTTAATTAGCCTGTTACTCAACTACCATTTCTTTTTCTGGAATTTGTATTGTCAGTCAATACTATTCTGTCATGACATAGTTGGTAATTGCCATGAAACATTGGCTATCTTCATAATATGCATTTGTGATACTACAGTAGGAACAGTAAAATAGGTTTTGTCATCCTTCCTCCTGAACAGGCATGGAAAAAAAGATAAATTACTTTTTTGATAATATTGTTTGCCTGAAGGGTGGTAGGGAAACATGGAAGAAGATTGAAAGAGACTATGTAAAATAGGGTACATGTATGAAAACAGTCATCTGCTTCCACAAACAGCAGGATAAACTTACATATATTGTTACTGATATCAAAGGTGTTAGTAATATTAACAGAATGGAATTTCTCTGTCTCAGCTGTGGAGCTTTTCTCCCCCCCATTTTTCTCTGGTTGGACTGTTCTGTGTTACTATTTCCTTTGTTGCTTCTTTGCTGGGTTGGTGTTTGGTTACTAACAATTAGTGAGGCCAGATCTATAACCGGTTACAGAGAACTGCTTCATCATTCTTTTGTGGTGGCGTAGGATCATGTATACTGCCTAGTGCTTTCTTTATGCAGTAGCTTCCTGCTCTCAGGAAACAGTATAGTTATGGTATAATGTATGAGTATAGTTCATTATTTAAAAATATAAATTGATTAAGTCCTGAGAACATTTCACTTACAAAAGTTTCTTACTGCATGAAATGCTTTACTGTAGTGTGTCTCCATGTCCATAGGTGATAGTCCCAACTGATATCAAAATCGAGTTAATCAACCGACTTTCCAAAACAGGCCTGCCTGCAATAGAAGTGACCAGTTTTGTTTCATCCAAATGGGTGCCTCAGGTATGTAAAATCATCACCATTCAGAACTATTTAAATTTAAATGCCATTCCATGCAGTGGAGTTTTTCAGTAGTGTAGCCTGTATACAAGAGAATGGAACAGAAATAATGTTGTTTAGTTGTAAAATTGGATGTTGTTGTCAGACACCTTTTATGCAGCTTTCAAGTTTTGTGCTTTTATTCAGGTCAGCTGAAGTTGGGCTGATTATTAAAAAGTAGTCAAAATTGAAGAAAAGATGGTAAGCTGTGCAGAAAGCTGGTTAAATCCCTAACTCAGCAGCCGCAAGAGGAGGTTGCTCCAGAAGGGAAAGGGAACTGGAAGCCAAGCATGATAACAGGAGAGCAGAAGTTATAGCTTTGTTGACCAAAGGCAGTCCAACAGTTCCTGAGAGCAGAGCAAGTCTGGTGACGGTAACTAGGGCAGCCAAGACTACGCGTACTCATGTGAGTCTGCAGTGATGGGGCAGGTCCCAGGTTAAGCTGGGAAGTCAACTTTGGGATCCAGAGAGCAAGGTACATGGCCAAGTGTGGGCTTGGCTGCTGCTGTGCAGCTACACTGTTTCTCAAGCTGGGAGGAAGCACGTGAGTGTCTCAGTTTAAAAGCTTCTGTGAGGAGAGGAAGGGACACGTTATATCTTCTCTCAGCCTGGAGAAGAGAAGGCTCCAGGGAGACCTTATAGCAGCCTTCTCGTACCTGAAGGGGCCTACAGGAAAGATTGAGAGGTACTGTTTTTCAGGAAGTGTAGTGATAGGACAAGAGGTAATGGCTTTAAACTAAAAGAGAGGAGATCTATTAGACATAAGGAAAAAATTCTTCCCTGTGAAGGTGGTGAGGAACTGGAACAGGTTGCCCAGAGAATCTGTGGAGGCCCCATCCCTGGCAGTCTTCAAGACCAGGTTGGATGTGGCTTTGGGTAACCTGGTCTAGTGGAGGGTGTCCCTGCCCATGGCAGGGGGCGTTGGAACTAGATGGTCTTTGAGGTCCCTTCCAATCCAAACTATTCTTTGATTAACAGTGCTCTTTAGGGGAGCCTCTGCTCGTCTGGTTTCCAGCTTTTATTGATGAGCTCCAAGACTGAATGAGGCTTCTCAAGTTGCTGTCTTCTTATCAGTGAGCTGGCCTTGTGTGCAGGCAGCTAAACTTTTTAGGAGGGGAGCACTCCAAGCCCTGATCAACAGAAATGCATGGAATAAAATTTGCTATGATTACTACATAGGGTGTGAGAAATCTTAAACGTTGTCATTGCTCTCCAAACATGCATAATTTAGCAGGTGACTCCCAGTTTGCCCCTTGCAGCAAGAGGATGGGAATTTGTATGTGGGTGTCTGTGCAAAGGACAGCAGTAAATGGGGAGTGAGAGAATTGGTCACAGGATGCTGAGTGGGTATAAGAGGTGTGAGGGTGATGGATCAACGCCATGAGTAAGGGGCAACTGAGATACAGGGTGCTGAGTGTAGGCATAATGATAAAGATTTGAGACTATGAAGCAGTTGGGATTCAGAGTACTGTGCTTGAGTATCAGGATGGACAGCAGAGGCGGGAGATCTCTGGGGAACAGTCATGATGGAGGGGGCTTCTTGTGGAAGCAACACCAATTCAGAGACTTAATATCAGAGCAGAAAAACCTAGATGCACACAGGGCTTGTGCAAACTGGGTAAATTTCTCAGGAGTGCTCCCTAGCACCAAACCAAGGGAACAGACTCCCCAGGCCTGGGGGTTGTGTGAACTGCCAGGGAAACTTGACTCTTTCCTAAAGCCAAACACCGTTTTTGAATGTCTGCTGCACTTGGTGCCTTTCTGTGTATCTATCTACCATGCAGTCCTCCTCTTCCAAACACTAGCATAAACACACACACACATACAAACACACACACTTAAATGTTGAAGGGTTCTAGTTAAGGAGAGATGTTGCAGATTCTATCCTGATTTTGAGTTTGTTCACAAATTGGCAGTTACTTCTTGCAGTTAATAATATAGAAAAAAAATGCTTTACAATCGATGTTAATATTGTACTGTGGAATAGAGGCAAATAAAGTATTTGTGCATTTAATTTTGCTCTTTATTTATGTAAGCATTCAGTTGTAACTGAATAATTGGGATGGTGACACATCATTAATGTAATTTAATGTTCTTCCTACCTCTTTTCTACTCTTCTGAGAACTAACAGTCATCGATGTAAAAAAGAAAGGTAGCATACCTTTTTTTCTTTTTCCCTAAATGAAATTTAATTTTCCACATTTGGAAGTGTGTTTGGAAGATCTAAATTTAAGACTTCCGTACACGTAGTAGTAGTTAGGCACGTTATTTTGCAGATTTAACACTCTATCAGCAGCCATACTGAGTTTTGATGAATCATAATAACTTGCTCATTAGTTTTCCAAAATTCATTTTTACATTTGGTAGAATTCAGCAGAAATCCTAGCCTTTCTGAAGGCAGCAGCAAAACTGCATTGGCATTAGGAGTGCCAGGTTTTCATCTGAGATTTAGCACTGTAAATTCAGGCTTAGTCCAGTAGCTCCTGTATGTTCAAACTTAATTATTCCCTGCAAGTAAGGAAATAAGTCAATACTTGTCTATATAATTTAAACTCATTTTCAAGAAATAACATACTTCTTTGCATAGAAGCATTTGAGTACTTGTATGTTGAATAAGGACCACACAAGCTATTTAAAAAGTAAAACATGAAATTAATTAATTTGAGAAAATAAGTCAATTTTTAACATTATTCATTGCACAACTTCTGTTATAATGTGTATAAAGTTTGTCCATTTTAAAATGAGAATACATCCTGGGCCTGGACTGTATTCCAGGCTTTCCTCTGAGTAATATATAGTATGACCATACTTCTTCTTAGTCATGAGTTAGCAGAGCAAACTGTGCAGCACTCTGAGGGTCTCCTTTGATTGGTTTCAATGTTCTCTGGATCACCAGGGAAAGGTCTAAAGAAAGGATAATAAGAAAGGGGAAGAGAACATTGACAATCCAGAGTTCCTTTGGTGTCAATGCAGGGGCAATGATATTGCATGTGTTAAAAGCAACTAGTTTAAGTTTTTCCAAATGCCATCAAACTTTTGCAGTTACAGCAACAGAGAATAAAGGAAGTTTTCAAACATTAGAAGGAAAATTCTAAAGGAAAGGTGGATTTCTTCCTTTCTTGTTTAATTATTTCCTTTTCCTGTGAGCCATTAGGAGTACCAAATTCAGCACAGGTTTGTCAGTTTTGGAAAACATGAAGAGTACCTTCTTATCTTAAATCCATGTCTGAATACTTTATTTTAGAGGCTTAATTTGTGTTTAAAATGTGTTTTATTTAAAAGGTAAGACTGTGTTGCTTTGATAGGGAGTGCAGTCCTGACTTCGTCTTTTCTTGCTCCTTTCTTTTTTCTTTTCATAGGTCATGGGAATAGAATTCACAGTTGTGTTTAGATCACTCATTCACTTATTTCTTTTTTTAGTATTTTTTAGTATTTTAAAGCTCTTTTATGGTTTCCCATCCACTGTTTTTTTTGGCAGAGACTTTTTTTTACTGAAAAAAGCTAAAAGAAAAAGTTCCACAGTAGCGAGGTGCCATGTAAAACAGGATGCCACACCTATAACCTAAACGGCCAAAAATTATAAATACCTACCATTAGAAGTCTTATTTTTAAAGAAATTTGGAAAAGAAATATTTTATTACAATTTAAAATCTTATAACATGCAATATGTGTTAAAATGGGATTTTACAGGAAAAATAGTAGTGGGACAAATGTAATACATACAATATTATTTGGATCTGGCAGCTTTATGCTGGTTGAAAAAGTTTCATTTTGGTTTTCTAGTATATTTTAAGTCAGGATATAGATTTAAAGTGTGGAATTGGTTCCAGCACTTGCCATTTAATTAATCGTTTGGTTTCAAACATTCTTCCTTGCTCTGAGAAATGTAGGTACTATTTATATTAAATTAAGAAATGCAAATTTGTTTTTAAAAATCTAAGGCATTACCAAATGCCTTTTTGTGAGGTTATCAGATAAGTTAGGTGGTCACACTGATTTAGTTTATATAGGAGCAATTACAAAAAGTTACTTTGTGCCATCACTGGTTTCCTGATGAGAAATGAGTTGTGCCTGGCTTTAAGACACTTTTCATTCCATATATCCACTTCCTTATAGATACAAGTTTGGCTTACATTTGAGGAGGCATACATGCATTTTTCTGATATTTTTAATCCATTTCATAGTAGGAAACCAGTGACAGGAGGATTCCAGGTTGCCAGTAATATTGTCACTTAATAATCTGATATAATTCAGTATCACGTATTTAGAATTGTGGTACTGCAAAGCTGTCAATAAAGTCTCCATTGAAAACAAGGAATAATGAAAGTTTTGTAGTTCATTTATCTTTTCATATGTCACTCCTCAAAAGACTTTTCACCACTGTCAAAATAATCAGAAACCCAATTTAATATTGTTTGCTTAGAAGATTTGCTTTTATGAGAGCTGATTTGAAAAGCATTTAAAATACACCATTCCTTTTTTAAAACTTAAAATTTATAAGACATGAAATACAAGGGATAGGTTTTACTGACTATGTATTGTTTTCAGGCATGCCCAGTATTAAAAAATAAACTAATTTTTCCTCCACTTCTTTCAGGAAAATCTGCTTGTTTGAATCATCTACAGTTTATTACATGAATAAGTCTTTGATTCATCTCCTTGATTAGTGCATTCAGTATATTTAATTTTAAGTGCGAAAAGCGTAAGAATAACTTAAAAAGGTAGTGTTTCTTTCATGAGGGGAGACTAAGGAAAACAAATGCTTGAATAAACTAACGGTCTTTGACCTTTTCATTTGAAAGAAAATTCTAAGTATAGAAAAGTTCATTATGCAGAGAACTGGATTTTGTTGTTTTTAAGGACAGGTTTGTGATTAGTTTTTTCAAATATGATGATTATGGTGCTGAGTCATTCAGGTTCACTTATGTTTAAGATTGTGAAGTCAAATTTATCGGAGGGCTGAAGTTTTTGAGATTTGCATCATTTTAAAATGTCAGTTATTCTGTTAATTCCACCTATTGAGTCCACTGAGGTAAATGTCAAGATGATCAGCATGATCACAAGTCCATCAGTTTATGATACAAATTGTGTTTTTACAGATAAACAAAAAAAGAAACATGGTAGAAATCTTAGCCTCAAACCTGTATTCATATAGAACTGGAAAGCTTGCAACTCAGATACTCAAAAGTTAAGAAATCGAAACAAAGCATGCTTGTACAGCCTCAATTTAACCCCTTTGTTGTTACACTTTTTGTGTGAACTGTATACCTGCTGAAGACAAGACCACAGTCTAAGCCAATTTCTGCTTATCTACATAAAATCAGAAAATAACTGCTGATCAGTACAAATTATTTATATATGTTTTAGATGGCAGATCACAAAGAAGTAATGAGGGGCATCGAGCGGCATCCTGGAGTTCAGTATCCTGTTCTCACGCCTAATCTTCAAGGTTTTCATTCTGCTGTAAGTACCTTCACAGAAGATGTCCACAATTACCTCTTTCAGGTTTCAGATGCTTTCAGTTCAGTACCATAAACTAGCTATTTAATGTCTTATAACCTGTGCTGTTAGAACTAAGCTATAATTTTTTTAACTAAAACCTCTTAGTTTTTGTTGTGAAAAATGGACAAATTCACAGAGTGGTGTTAAGCTCTATATATTCTTATTTTAATGGAAGTATTGATCAAACAGTCTTGGCAAGTTTCTGTAAACGATGCTTGTATATAAAAAGAAACACAGTTCCTTCTTCTCTGTCTTGTTGGCCCTAGAAAAGTTTCTGGAGTGTCTTCTTACTGGAAAATAGTGAATAAGAATGAGGAAAGAGTCATTTAAATGAAAATGCTTTATAGGAATGTATTAGATTTCTTAACTTCTGCATTTCATCTTGGTAAGGTTTGAAAGTTTAAATTGTCTCAATTCATAGAAAATAAATATTCAAAATTATAACACTCAAAGTGTTTTGAATTGTGGAAATGGAGCAGTTCAGTCTTCTTAAATCATACACATTGATAGTCAAATCTTACACCCTTTTTTGTTTTCTGAAAATTTGTCATGCTTCTATGCTTTTGTCTTGATATAGGACAAGCCGTATTTGGAAAGCATATTGCTTGATGGACATTTGTAGTGTAGTCTGTCATTCAGTTTCTGTACTGCACGTGAAATCTGTACCTAGGGGAGTTAACTATCAATAGTCAGATTTACAGTGCCACAATTTTGTCTGCAATGGTAGCTTGTGCCATATTTAGTGATACAAAGAAAAGAAAACAATGCAAAAATAGTTGTAGGTTATTGCTGAGTTCTTTCTCACTGCTATTTATTTTTGCTTCTCTCTATTTGAAAGCATATTTGTTCCTGTAAGGGCTGCTGAAGCTTAGACAGAAGCAGAATAAAGGGAAAAACCCCATTCATTTTCATAGAGCAAGAGTAGTATTCTCACTGGAGAGTGAGAATTAATTAACTAGCTGTTCTCCTAAGTGTAAATGTTTTCTTCTCCTATAATTTGGTTTTCAGCATTCTAGTTTGCCTCATGTTAGTTGATTTACTGAGTACTGAGGTACGAAGTGCAAGTTCAGGCTAATTGCCCCTTCAGTGAAGTCACCACATTTACACATTTTCTAGACAGGTATTTGCTCTGAGACTTCTTCTCAGTGGACTCTCACATATACATTTTCCATATTATCCATATCAACTGTGACACCAAGACCAATGGAGCCCTTGATCCTAGAGTTGGATCTAACAAGGAAATCCCTGCTGGTTATTGTTGCTGCTGTAGGTACATGCAGGCACAGAGCTTGCCTAAACATGAGAATTACTTCCTGGCATTCATGCAGAACAGGCTTTGTACATAGGAGGGATGTTTCAGAGTTGTTATATGATCTTTTCCTTTTCTGAAAAATGTATATAAGTATCAACCATGGTTATTTTCATAGTTGATTCATGTGATTTCCTACATCGTAATACCTTTATCATCACTTTAAAAATATGTTTACCTAATTGCTGAGAAGAGGAAGGAAATGCGCCAATATGAACTCAAAACTTGATTCAATCTCTTTGTATGCAATATATTTTTAAAAAAATTGAATTAAACTTATATTTTAGGTATGGATGATATAATATACTTAAAAGTTCTAGAGTGTCATACAGAATTAAATGCTTAATGTAATCTTTTAATATAGTATTATTATTCTGTTTTATTGAAATGTATTTTTCAGATTGCAGCAGGGGCTACAGAAGTCTCGGTATTTGGTGCAGCATCTGAATCTTTTAGCAAAATGAATATTAATTGCTCAATTGAAGAAAGCATAGAAAAATTTGAAGAAGTTGCTAAATCTGCAAGGAATATGAATATTCCAGTGCGTGGGTAAATATAAAGATTCTTAAGTAATACAGAGCTATTGGAGTGGTTGTTGCAGGTTTTGGTTGGGTTTTTTTTTGTACCAGTAGAAAAGTGCACTACCAAATGTTTACATTTTAGATGAATTGAAATAATAGCTTTTATTCTCTTTTTTTTTAAATATTTAGTGTATTTAGAAATTTTGCTCTGTGTTTTCTAACTACTAATGGTGACTAGTTGTCTCTGGAAATTGAAGAAAAAATAAACTGTGTGTATAAACATACCCATTTTATTATACAAATTAATTTTTATCATCACAGATGACAATTACATTTATTTTGTGCTGCTGAGAACTTATAACACTGTTGTCTGCACCTTAAAAAATACCCTGCATACTTTTTTTTATTATAGTATTGATAATATATCAACTTCATACACTGTAGAATCAAGCTATAAAAGTGATAAAACGAATTTACCCCATGAAAAAAATATTCTCAATATAAGTTATTCTGAAAACTTCAGGTGTTGAAGTGTTTGAAGTCTCTAGTGCATGAAACTCTGAAATTGTCCAGTATTTCTCTTTCTCTACAGTACCTTCTTTTAAACTGGAAATAATCCTGACTGGTACTTGCACTTGCACAGTCTTACTTTTTTGTTTCCATTTTTTTTTGCATTACACAGAACTACTTACATAAGATAATTTGAGAAAGTCCTTGTGAATGCAAAAAGGCTTACATACATTCAAGGAGGAATTCAATAGTGAGATTCCTTGAGGACTGCTAGTAATGCAAACTACATCATGCTCAGAAAATACCTGGACTTGAAAATAGATAGAGGTAGATACCTCAGAGACTAAGTGCTTGAAAACCTGTCTGGGAATAAATACTGGGATCACTCTTTCCTCCAGAAATAGCAATAAGGTAATGCTACTGCTCACTCTTTACACACTATTGTGGTAGTGTGAGCATTTGCTTTGAGAAAGGGATATGTGACTTTGAGTTATACCTCAGCCTCGGAGATCACAGAGTAACAGAATGGTTTTGGTTGAGGGGAACCTCTGGAGGTCATCTTGTCCAACCCAAGGTTTTTAACACACACATCCAACCAAGGATAGCTCATAAATACTTGGGTCCTTTTTACCTAGCCTGGTTATATGCTTCAGATGAAAAATGACTGAATAGAGAAGTAAGGACTTTCACTGTAATAAGAAACAATAACTTGTGCCAGAGTTTAAATACTTTACTTAACTGCTAATCTGTCAGGTAGAGTCAGGGTTTGCCTTCCTGAGCAACTTCTCTTATAAGAGGTCTGTTGTTTAAAAGGTCTCTGCCACCATTCCTTGCCAGATTTTCCTCAAACTAAATTCTGAGCTGGGAACGTAACTAGCAATTTGAGTTCTCCAGGAGGATTAAGGTCAGGGATGCCTGAATTTTAGATCCCAGATAGGTGTGTATAATGGAATAGGCAGCCAATTCAGAAATGACAGCATGTGTGTAGCAACAAGCCTTAGGCTCTGGTGAACGTTTTTACACTAAACTTCTGTTTTCAGGGTTTCTCAGATGTCTAGGCACGTCAGGCAATATTTTCTGTTCCATATTCTTATATTTCACTAACGAAATTCAACCAAATGGCACAATAGAGGCAACCAACTGTCAAGGGAATCCTCAAAGCCTATGCATTGTATATGTTTTTGGATAGCTATGGGTGTGGACAAATGGATTTTGCAACTGATCCAGAAGATGTAAATTGCAGGTGATGAAGAAGCCCCTGTGGTGTACTCCAGATTGATACTGGAACTTAAAATGTTAACTTCTGTGCACTAGTTTTCACATCTTTAAGAAAGTGGCAGCCTGCTGCTTTTTTTCCCCACATATTGTATGTCTAAGACATTTGTAATACACCAGTAGCATTTCTTCTGGCACTGATACACTGACGTGATGGAAATGACTGTTCCCATGACAGAATTCTACAACATTCCCACACATTTATTGTCTACTATCCGATGAAATGTGTGGCAAGTTTTTTTTTCTACACGCAGTAGAAAAAAAGGAGAAAGCAACAGGATGGGAAGGTAAGTACTGAGAGGAAGAAATAGGAGGCAGAAAATGGTCAAACAGAAGCAGAACACAAAAAAAGAGGATTATAATAAATGAGAGTTAAAAAAAAAGGAAAACAAAGCAAGGAGATACAAAAAGAGGAGCATCAGGAACAAGATAATGAATCAAAAAGAATAAACAGCAGTACAGAGATGAACAAAAATGAGCTAATTGAACTTTTGAGAAAATATAATCAGATTATGTTTTAAAAATGCGTATTTTATGCAGCCAGTACAAAGGTCGGTAATTTCACTTCAGTATGCAAGCCTAGACAAACTTCACACAGTACTTGCAGGATAAATTTATTGGGTCCGTCATGCCAGGTGCAGTATGTTACACAATGCTTCAACAGTGAATGAAAATGATGGAAGTTCACTCCAGCTGTAGCTTTCTTCCTTAGGCTTACAAATCTAAGAAAAGTGAATGATTCAGAAGTAGGAAGCTGTTGACAGAATCATGCAATTTGTGGGATTATAACTGAGTAAAGAGTCCAATTAGAGAGGATAAGTATATTAAAGAAAAACTACATTTATGTTTATGTTACAGTTATCTTCATCACAGGATATTAGCTTAGGAACTAATTTATCCAGTGATAATTAGAGGTTGAGGCATCAGGAGATAAGATGCTGGACTAATGTTACACATTAACAAATAAGAAATTGGTATTTGTCTAGCAGGATCTAATAACTCAATAATAAAGGAGGTAATCTGCTAAAAATTTGCTGAGAATCTTAATTGCAGAACATGGAGCCATATTAACAAAAACCCCCCTAACTGAATTAATAATTCTGAGTATCTAAACCATGCATTGAACATGGATTTCAGGATACAAAAATACTGAAAAGAAAGTTTTGAGCATGCTAGTAAATTAGAAGATATTAAGATAAATGGTTAACACAATCCCTTTGGACTTTGGGTGCACTTTTAAAAAATCCCTTCCAGTGAATAATTGAGGAGGCAAAATAGTAATTAATAAGAAATAAAATGTTGCTATGGATCAGGGACTAGACAAATAAGTCTTCAAGAGAATTAATATTGTGGTACAGTAAGTCTTGTTCCTACATGTTCATACTCATTCAGATGCGCTTCTCATGGGTTGCAGAGTTACAGGAATTTGTAGAAAGCATTGAAATGGAATGATTGCTCAGAAATAATAATAATTAAAAAGGATTGTTTATTGTCCATCCACCTCAGTACTGTCTTTTAAGCTCCAGTGTGCTCTCTTTTCTTGAGTAGGATTCTGAACACTAGAAAAATAATAGCATGAGCATGAACAACAGAAATGCAGGGCTTTTTTAAAATGTAGATCTCTTAGCAGCTGGGCAAAGCCTAGAAAACTAAACCACAATTTTCTCTAGTACTAACACCCAACAAAAGCATGTGCTGATACAGGGAATTCATTAGGACTTGACTAGAAGTAGTTCATTAGTTCCCAAATATTGCAGTACAGTTAGAAGACTTGTGGAGTTTTACATTGTATTTAATGATATAAATCACAGGGCCTCTCTTTCTTGATGAAAAAAAGGTGTGGAAAAGATAATCAGAAAGTCAAACTTGAACAGAGATTTCATAGAAATATTCAGTGCAATTGAAGTGATGTTTTTCTGGAGATAAAATAATAAAAAAAATAATTAGCTATCAGACCCTGTGATTTATGATCTTGATTCATGATCTCATATTTAGCTCCTACTAAAGAAGTTGCTTTTAGTGACAGATAAAGTAAATGGCATTTTTGTATCCCAGTTCCGTGCAAAAGTCTCTAAATGCTCAGACAGTCACGACTTTGTGGCAAGTTGTTCTTTATGCCGTGTTTGTTATTCTTTATATCCTGTTCTGTAAGTATCACATGGACAAGTCAAGCAGGGGCAGAAACTGCCAGTTTCAGGAATGGAAATTTGGAAGTTTCAGATGAATGACCTCAAACCCAGCATTTTGGAAACAAAAGGATGGGATGTTACATAATTCATCAGCTGACATTCAGTATTTAGAATTGGTGCTCATGGTTTGACTGATCGTTATTCAATTTCAGGAAGAAGGTTAGTTTCAGGTTCTATTTTGTTGTGTGGCTTCTATTTACTGAGAATAATGATATGTTGTTTACAGCTATTGTAACATGAAGCAAATCTGAGCATAAGCACAAAAGTCTGAGCTTGTCATCCTAAATCTGCTTGTATTTACTAGAGGCAAATAGGCAGCCTTCAGGCTATGATTTATTGTATGTGCTTTTTGAAGTACCTGCCTCCAGATAAGATAAACCACTCTCTTGATGATCCATCCTTTTGACTGCAAAGGAGCTTGGATCCTATCCTATGTTAGTCCTCCTGTAGACAGCCTATGTAAGGCATAGGCTGTAGATGATTATCTTTGATATCAGAAGTTAGAACACTTGAATCCCATCCTACCTGTGCATAGGCTAAGGATTAGCACCTTATTGTAAATTACGATAGATATAAGAAATGTATTAATAGGCTTTGTGCTGCAAGGTAACGCAAAATGAAGCTGAGGACTGTACGGACAAAGATTTCTACTCTCTGCGCTCAGAATCAACGTTTTGTTTTTAATCAGCCTTTTAGAGATTGGCTGCTTTTAAAGAGTCTTGGCCAAAACCTGCAGCTTTTGCTCAAGCAAGCTCCCAGGACTACACATTTTGGCTTCTACTATAAATTTTGTAGGGTAGGCTAAATATTTTGCTTGAATTACTCAGGTAATAAAAATATTAATATGCATAAATTGTATTTATATTAATTTCAATACAGAGATTGTTTCCTTTCTAAAGCACTATTATTGGCTAAAGTGTTATTTATTTGCAGGAAATGGATAATTTAGTGCCTTGCCCTAACTCCTTATTTGTGCAGTTGAAAAATACTTCCAAAAATAATTTTAAGGGGTTCAAATTTTATTTCCTATTTTTACTGGCTATTTAGAATTTATGTAGTGAGCATAAATCATTGATCATTGGCAATCCTTGCATCTTATGAAAAATGCACTCAAACAGTTGAAACTAAACTTTAAGCTTTTGCGTGTCTTACTGTTGCTACAGCTGCACTAACATTGACTCGATCATCATCCAGAGAATTTATGTTGTCAGCTGTCACATTTAAAATCTGTAGCATAGCACACAGTTTTCAAAATGTTTACTAAATTAGTGCAAATGTTTATGAAGAATTGAAATCTTGTGTATGGTCTTAGAAGTTAGACTATTTATTAGCGTCATAAAGGGGGTTTTACTTTTATTTTTTTGGACATGCATAAAAACTTTACAATAACATCTGGGACACATTCTGTGAAGACACTGAGCCAAATCAGTTATAAACTGTGTGGTCAGCTAATTACTACTATGCGTATTTTGCATGTGAAATGACACGAAATGCTGCTGGTTTTAGAATTACATCTTTTAATGCATACTTCAGATACTATTAAAAATATCACATCTTTTTAAGTGATTAAAAATGAGTCGTAACAGCCAGGATTGATGAAAAGCTGTGGTAAATGGTAATTAGAAGTAGTCATTGGACCGTATTTTAATTTAAATCATACTCATAGAAGCATAGAATGGCTTGGACTGAAGGGATGTAAAGATGCAACTCCCCTGCCATGGGCAGGGACGGTCTCCACTAGCCCACGTTGCCCAAAACCCCATCCAACCTGGCCTTGAACACTTCCAGGGAGGGGGCACCCAAAAATTCTCTGGGCAACCTGTTCCAGTGTCTCGCTATCCTCATAGAGATTTTTTTCCTAATATCTCATCTAAATCTCTCCTCCTTCAGCTTAAGGCCATCACCCCTTGTCCTATCACTACATGCCCTTGTAAACAGTCCCTCTCCAGATTTCTTGTAGGCTCACATTAGGTACTGGAAGGCTATTCTAAGGTCTCCCTGGAGCCTTCTCTTCTCCACGCTGAACAACCCCAGCTCCCTCAGTCTGTCCTCGTAGGAGAGGTGCTCCAGCCCTCTGATCATCGTTGTGGCCCTCTGGACTTGCTCCAGCAGCTCCATGTCCTTCTTATATTGGGGACCCCAGAGCTGGATGCAGTACTCCAGGTGGGGTTTCATGATAACAGAGCAGAGGAGGAGAATCACCTCCCTCGACCTGCAGGTCACACTTCTTTTGATGCAGCCCAGGACACGGTTGACTTTCTGGGCTGCCAGCGCACACTGCTAGCTCATGCTGAGCTTCTCATCAACCAACACCCCCAAGTCCTTCTCCTCAGGGCTGCTCTCAGTCCATTCTCCGCCCAGCCTGTAGTTATGCTTGGGATTGCCCCAACCCACATGTAGGACCTTGCACTTGGCCTTGTTGAACTTCGTGCAATCCGCATGAACCCACCTCTCAAGCCTGTCAAGGTCCCTCTGGGTGCATCCCTTCCCTCCAGCGTGTTGACCGCACCACACAGCTTGGTGTCGTCAGCAAACTTGCTGAGGGTGCGCTTGATCCCACTGCCCATGTTGCTAACAAAGACATTAAACAGCACTGGTCCCAATACCAACCCCTGAGGATCGCCACTCGTCACTGGTCTCCACTTGGACATAAAGCCATTGACTGCAACTCTTTGAATGTGACCAGCCAGCCAATTTCTTATCCACTGGGTGGTCCATCCATCAAATCTGTGTCTTTCCAATTTAGAGACAAGGATGTCATGTAGGACAATGTCAAATACTTTATGCAAGTCTAGGTAGATGATGTCAGTTGCTCTTCCCTTGTCCACTGATGCTGCAACCCCATTGTAGAAGGCTGCCAAATTTGTCAGGCACAATTTGCTCTTAGTGAAGCCATGCTGGCTGTCACCGACCACCTCCTTATTTTCCATGTGCCTGAGTATAGTTTCCATGAGGATCTGCTCCATGATCTTGCCAGGCACAGAGGTGAGACTGACTGGCCTGTAGTTCCCCAGGTCTTCCTTTTTTCCCTTTTTGAAAGTGGGGGTTATGTTTTCCCTTTTCCAGTCAGTGGGAACTTCACCAAACTGCCACGTCTTCTCAAATATGATGGACAGTGGCTTGGCCACTTCATTTGCCAGTTTTCTCAGGACCCGTGGATGCATTTCATCAGGTCCCAGGGACTTGTGCACTTTCAGGTTGCTTAGATATTCTTGAACCTGATCTTCTGGTACAGTGGTCCGTTCTTCATTCTCCCAGCCCCTGCATTTGCCTTCTGTGACTTGGGCAGAAAGTCTCCATTTCCTTATGGAGAGGGCCTACATTTTCCCTAGTCTTCCTTTTATCGCTGACACACCTATAAAAACTTTTCTTTCTGCCCTTGACATCCCTGAACAGATTTAATTCTATCAGGGCTTTGGCTTTCCTAACCTGATGCCTGGCTGCTTGGATAATTTCTCTCTATTCCTCCCATTTTAAATGTACATATTAAGAAAATGTTAAGTAAATTCTGGTTAAGCTAGATTCCTCCAAGTTCATGTATTCCAAAATTAAAAAAAAGAAAACAAAACAAAAATAAATTGCAATTAGTACAATAGAACAGTAAGGAAGTAAGGACTTGCGTTTCCCCCTTTTCCACAAGTGGTACTTCACTACCTAATTTGTATCCTGTGACAGTGAAATAAAGTCAGAGTATCTCCCACTGAAACATTCGGTTCTGTATAGGACTGTCTTAGTCCTAATAAACATTAACTGGGACTATAAGAGCTGAAAGGTTGCAATTTTTTTTTTCTTCCTACTAAAAACCACTTCTCTGTGACCAGCAATTAAAAGCTGTATTTATGGCCCAGACCTGAAAATTTTTCCTGTGAATAGCCCTTTTGAGGCCATTTGGACTATTTGCGTGTGCAAATGTGAATGTGTATGCAAATGTGTAGAGGTTCTGTGTTAGAAAAACAGATGCAAATGTTTGCTGTAAAATAACTCTAGAAGTATTTCCGTACAAAGCTGCTGCTTCATAAATTAAAGCATATGTAATTACACATTAGTTCTAAACTGGTGTATGTAATTCCTTTGTTTATAGTCTGATGTCTTTCAAGAACGAGCAGTATGGTGAAGTTCACAATACATAGAAACGTATTGACAGGTATCAATATTTGGCTTCCTGTATAGAATTCAAATACTGGTTGATATTCTTGAAATATAGCAATATTTTTTGCTATGACAGATAGATACCAAACAAAGGATTGTATACATTATTATTATTATTACTACTACTACTACAACTATTACTATTGTTATTATTACTATTATTATTACCTTTTATATTCTGTTATAATAAAGCTTACAGATTACAAAAGGTATAATTACTTAATTGAATTTAGGAAATAATTGCTGTTTTACTTTGATTACAATGCACAAGATAAAAACACAAAATAGTGGAAACAAAGAGAAAATTTATGTTAGGTATCTTTATCTTGCATTAGTGATAATTTGGATTTGTTTTGAAAACACGTGGAAGAACACATTGGTTTTATTTTAATATGTTTTATAACAAGTAATTCTGGAAACTAGTAATGAAATCTGTTTTGTTTATAAAGAAACTTCCCTATTAACTGAAACTTCTGATTATTAAGACAATCTGATCTTTATAATTCAGTTCAATAATGCTCTTTTTATCTATTACAGTTCATCTTAAATACCTTAATTCAAGATATTTGGACGGCCTTACAATACTGCATTTTATATACCTAATTAGAAGTACCATAAGAGAAACTCCAACAATTCAGTTTTGCACAAATCAATACAGTTTAAAGCTGCGTATGCTTTACGAATGCACACAGAAACTTTGAACTCATATTTTCTGATATTCTGGACTACTTAGAATGGGAGTACACATTTTTTCACATGGCTTTAACCCCCCATTTTAAGACTACACTGTGTAGTTTAACATAGTCCCAGTTACATTCATAATAGGGTGATTTATACCATTATCACTTCTTCAGATAGTAAAACCAATTTATAGTGAAGTTAGTTTAACACCTTTGTGTCACACTAAGTAAGCCTGTATTTGAGATTATGGAAACAACAAAATGTAGATGAACATTTAATAGACTTGGAAGCAACACATTTTAGTATGTGAATGGTAAACAAATCTACAGGGTTACACAGTATTAAGCCAGCTGGTCACAGCCCCCTGGAGAAGTTTGTGAAGCTGGAGATTGCTGGGATGTGGGGACTTGGTGCATTTCTCTGTACTGGGAAGAAGTTAAGAAAACGATGTAGGAGCCATTATACTGACTCTGTCATATTGGATGATTGCACTAAGGGGAGAGGTTTGCCTTAGGAATAACTTTATACCAACTTTTACCCATTTTTTTATGTGTGCTTGCAGGTAAAAAATATTATTAGTAGGCCAGAAGAGCTGAATTTTTTAGAAAAAAAGAGGGATACCTGTGGGAAGCAAAAATGATTCCTGTTTCTTCTTAACGGGTAGTGTAAAATCAGACTTGAAATGTTAGTATGAAATTAGAAGGTAACAACACAACGCATTTGCCAGTATGTTACTGATTGCTCCACAGATAATTCAATATAGTTACTAAAATTAAGTGGTTACGTAGCCCTTCATTATAGTAACAATTTTGATCTGTTTTTAAAAAGGTTATTTTCTAGAGCATAGTTCACAATTTAGCGGTGTTTTCTGGACATTCTAAAAATAATAACAAATGCTGTTACTGTAGGATTCACTTTGAATAGTATATATATTACTCACAACTGGGCACTAAATACACGGAAAGGGTGTTTCTTTTTTCTTTTTTTTTTTTTTTAATCAAATGTGGAAAAAGATTCCTGGCCTTATTTACACATTTCGAGCTTGGCGTGGAGATTCTGTTTCTGGAAGAATCTCCTTTCCCTCTTCTCTGTATTTCCCCTCTTCTTACAGTAAAGCTTGCCTGTTTTTAACAAATGGCTTCCTTTGCAAAGAGACAGAATCTATCAACCCTAATATTATGAATTCACCAAATGATAGGCATATACATTTTAGCACGAACATCCAATAAAAATAAATACATCTGCAGTGAACATGGTAAATTATATGCGAACTTACACTATAATAATAAACAGGAAACAGCAGCATCTGAGTCTGCAACTGGCTTCTCGGGAGGCTCCGTGCTTCCAGCTGTGGTAGCAGCTGTGGATCTGGCTCTGGAACTCCTGCTGAAACAAGCTGACAAAGGGCTGATTACAACATGGAGTTCAGTTTCTGCTTGGATTCATTTTCCTTTTAACACGCTTTGGTTATGATAAGTTTGCTCATTTACCCTGTTTGTGGTTTTATATCCTGCACTTCACAGTCATTGGGCTGGCGTGGTGATTATCACCATTCCTAGTGACCCTGATCGTTGGGACCTTATACTGCCTATACCATTTGTGGAACATTGCAATTTGGTTTTGGCTTACTGGAAGAAATTGGAAACTCTCTTCCTCTTCCTTCTCCCTCCCATCCCCAGAGGCATTTTAAGCATTTTGTTCCAGAATATGACACAGTAAAGTTGTTGGCGTTTATTTTTTAATTGTTTTTGTATGGATAGAAAACAATTTAGACTAGATGATACTCACCTGCAGTGACCTCTGTAGAACAGGCACGAGACTGAGTAAACTCTGCCAAGTGAAACAAGTAGAGAAGTTCTTTTTATCACTTGTGAATAAGGAAGCAGTTGTGATTTCACAGAATCTGAGTGAGCAAAACAGCATTTACCTGTGTTCCTAAAGCAGCTGTATAGATACATTCAGTTACTGCAGGTCCTTCTCTCCACCTCTGGTTGCACGGGCTCTTCCCTTGATTGCATGCTAAAGATGTAGTTAAGCTACTAAAATGTCCAGCCTTGATTCAGCAAAGATTTAAGCTCATACTTAGAATGGAACACTTCCATTGTAGAGTCTGCTTTGTGAACTCCCAGATATTTGCTTCTGCTCTCATACTGTGGAGTGTCTCTGGTGAATACCCTGAGACCAAGACAGTCTTTTTCAGTGCAAAGTCTTTTTTTTTCTTTCAGTCAACAGCTGTATTTTCCAACTTAATTGAATTCCCAAATTAAATCCCAGTTGCCTCTCTTAACTCATTGCTCAAACTCTTCCCTCTTTTTCCCTTTGCTGCTTTTCTTTACATCAGCTCTTCCTTTTTTCCCTAAGAAAAAAATAGATACAGTATACTCTTCCCTTGGTCACTCTCTTCTCCCTACCCTAATCCTTTTTCCTCTGCTGTCGGAACAGCAGGAGTTTCTTGTCTACTTTCCATCTGTGCCCCTTCCACTTTGCCCCAGTGACCCCGTGTTCTGTTCTTCCTCTTATTTCTCCCCTCCCTTACTCTCTTTCTTAACCTCTCACTGTCCTCTGGCTCTTTTCCACTGCAATATAAGCAAGCATTTGCCTCTTAAAAATTGCACCTTTGACCCTACTTGGTTCTTCATTTCATATCTCATCGTCTATCTCTTCTTCATTCCTAAGCTCATTGAAGGCGCTGTTTATAATTACTGTCTGGAGACCCTCTTCTGTGATTCCCTCCTAAACTCCTACACTTTGGCTTCTGTTCCTTGCTTGCAACTGCAACAGCTCTCACCAAACTCCCTGATGACAAGATCTCAGAAACAGTAGTCTATCCTCATTCTTCTTGACTTGTCAGTAGTGTTTGCTGCAGTTGACCAGACTCTTCTTTAAATTTGTGTCTTTTGTTGCTTTCTGCAACTCTGTCTTGATCATTTTCTTCTTTCTAAGCAGTTCTTCAGCATGTTCTCCAAAGTGTTGTCCCATCTTGGAGAACTCCATCCTGCTTTGGCTGAATTCTCTTGTGCTTTTAATGCCTTATGGGTTATTTCATAAACAAAAAAGAAAATGGAACACCCAAATGTGTCTAGATAAAAGATCTACCTTCCTATTGAAACCTATTTCCTCTCACTTAGGCTTATTAATTTGGAACCACGCAAATGCAATTACAAAGCATCCTACCCGCCACTGCCTTAAGTTTAGATGTCTTAGTAAACGCTCAGGCCAGACACATGATTATTTTCCCTCTTTCCTGTAGACCTGCCTGTTTTCTCCTTTCATATGCTAAGCTCTCTGCTAGCCGTACTCAGCTCTTGCCTGCATCTGTTCAGCTTGTATTACTTTTTCTACAAATGAATCAAATTGTATCTCTTCTTTCTCATAAGAATATAGCAAGACTTTGTTGAATGGGATTCATATTCTATGTGCTCTGTGAAAAATGCTTATCCTGGTAGATTTTTGGAGTGCATTTTACTCTTTTAAAGCCTCTTTTTAACCGTGTCACTTTCTTTGTCATTACCATCAACTGAGTCCCATTTCTATTGCTCCTATCCTTTCTCCATGGAATCCCAGGGCTTCTTTTTTTTTTTTTTATATTGACAATACCAAGAAATTTAATGTTATCGCCACATCTCTACTTTTTATTCCAATTCACTAAATGAAAATATTAGATAAAATTCTGCCAAGCTCATCCTTGATGAACTCTACTGAAAAACAGATCTTTAATTCTCCACAGGGCTTTGTTCTCTCTCTGGTAGGAAGCTCTTTACCTGTCAGACTCTTTCAGTAGTCCCTATTTTCTCCAGTTTAATACTGAATATCAGATGCCCAAATAGATTACATCTATCATATTTTCCTTGTTTAAAATGTCAGTCTAGTCACAGTGTAAGCATGCAGAGAGTTCATAATCTCAAACAGATTCATACATTGTAGTAGGCAGATTCCCCGGGTCACCACATACTTTCATACCCCCAGCAGGCCTGGCTGAATTATGTGAGCTCAGGCAAGTTTCTGCTCACTGGTGTGAACCACAGGGAGTATTCTCGTGTTCTCTGGATACCTTTTGGCCTGCTTTTACTTTTGTTTGCCCTGCTCCATTCCAGATGTCATTCATGCCACATTATCACTACCAAATGCATGTCTTCTTGATCTTTTTTTTTTTTTCATTAGGAACGTGTAAAGGTATATGTAGTTAAAGGGAACATGTGCACATATGTACTGGATCTTTTGCATTTACCTTGTATTTAGTACTGTTCTCACTCACTTCATAGGAAGTGCTGTGGCTGATGTTGCAAAATAATTTCGGTAAAAATCTGTGTGTTCACTAGCTCTAGGCACTGTGGTATTATGTAAAAAGCAATCCTTTGGGTCTGAAATTTTTCATGCTTGGTTTCATTTGAAAAACTGTGTATGCATAAAAAAAATTAAGGAAATTATCCTGAATTGTTTTGGGGTTATGTGTCACTGAAAAGCGGAGCAGTGTTTAACTGTTAAGAGTAGCTACTTTCTTTATCTTTAATGTAGATATAAAAATTTAGAATTTCAAAACTTAAACAGTGACATCTAAATTGGGGATAATATTTAGTGAAGTCTATGGCCAGGTTTCTAAAAACTTGGTTTTCATAATGACATAGAGATAATTGAAATCATGCCTAGTAGGCATCTGGACTAAAATTATGGAAACAAAATTAATTTCCATTTCTTTGTCAGGGCTAATCAAATTCTTTTTAGGTTCAAGGTTTGCTTCATTCTTACTGCTACTTCCAGTGTGCCAACACCATACTGTCATATAGGGGATGGAATATGTTCTATGCATTAAAATGTTGACATTTTTTTCACAACTTGTTTTTGCCTGTTACTCATCCTGATTTCACATTTTATCAATCAGTTTCTCCTTCAACTGCAAAGAAACAATACATCCTTTACCCAAAGGACCTTGACTACATACAAACTGGCATCTGTTCAATCCCATTTGCATTATACAGTGTATAATTTTACATTATATCCTTCAGTGGTGAGGGAAAGGGAATGATGGGGGATCGATGAAGGCTCTTGTTCTTCTGTTAAGCAGTTGAGCAACCTCCCACTGGGACTGGGGTTCTGCCTGCCTCTGAATCTGTAAATCCCTCTACAGCCACACTTATTTTGATTTTGAATGGCTGTTTCTGGTTAGTTTAATCCTACTCCTAATCGATTTAAGATAAACAATTAGAAGTTTAATTGGAATTTCATGGCTCTTAATTGTCATTAAAAAAAGGAAATCTAAACCAAATTCTACACCAGCACAGCATTAAGACTGAACAATGGGGGCTTGGTTGTGGCTTTCAGTTTTTGTGCTTTGTGGAGCCGATTGCTGCTGAGAGACACAGTCTGGCTTCTCAGTTTCTTCTTTTCTTGTCCCAAGGCATACCTTAACTACAGCTTGCAATGCAGCTATAATTCTTCTGAGGCACTGGGACAGAAATGCCAGTATAGAGATAAGAGGGTGAAAGCTGTCTTGTTCACCACAATTCTAATGACTTATGAGATCACGGGATTGTTCTAAGTTGCTTATCTCCGTGTGATGCTCTCTATGATCTGAGTAGGTGGCACAAGGAAGAAAATGCTATCTTCCTCTGAATACCTGGTGTGGGCCTGGCAGGGCAAAACTTGAGCTGGCTCTTACAACTTCAGAAGGAAATACCAAGAAAAATACCTGCAGCAGCATTAGCATGACTGCATTGCCAGTCCTTTACAACTTGTGACATACATTGAACATAAATAAAGTTATAAATCTGTTTTGTGATGCAAAAAGAAAATTGATAAACCTGCTGTTTTCATCTCATGTAATTTTAACTTTTCATACAAATATTTATTCTACATTGGCTTAAATATTCAGGATTATATTGAACCATTTTTTTAATGTAATATAGATGGATATACATACACATATATAAACCAGAAATATCTTTGTGTATTCTTTATTGTAGGTATGTGTCATGTGCATTGGGATGCCCATATGAAGGAAACATCATACCAGCTAAAGTGGCAGAAGTAAGAGTGAACTTCTGGCTTGTCTTTTTAATGAATCAAAAATGCATTTTAAAATGTATGTAATGTTCTCTACTTAATCCTAAAAAGATCTTTACTAGATAAAATTTAAGGAAAACAGACACGAAACATAGCTGATACTAAAACTGGGTGCGTAAACTCACTCCACCATGTGAAGTCAAATCTAAGGAAAATAGTATGTTCTGATTGTTATCGGTCATGAGGAAAAACATTATGTGCTATTTCCTCCTGTCCTGGCTCTGGCCAGGCCGGGGTTAATGCTCAGGCCCGGGCCAGGTGAGCCGGGCCGGGCCGGCCGCTATTCCACACCACGTGACGTCACGCCCCTATAAAGGGACTGGCCGGGAGGGGCCCGGGGCTGCTCCGGAATGGTCTTGCTGCGGGCTGTGCCTCTGGTCCGTCTGGTCATCGAGTTGTACGTCGGTAAAGTACTGCGTTTGTCATTGCGATTGTTTACATCCCGGGATAACTACTGCGGCCCTGTTGTCGTTTCCCCTCTCCCTTTGTCGGCCCATTAAACGGCCGTTATCTCAACTCGAAGCCATTTGTCCTTTTGTTGCCTCATTCTGCCCCGTGTTTTGCTACCGGGGCGGTGAGCGAGCGGCTGTGGGGGGCTCGGCTGCCGGCTGGGGCCGAACCGCAACACCTCCAACAAGTAGGTAAGGAAATGCTTAAGCAAATAGACTCAGGCACGTATGTCTGTGGACCATGTTGCACGAGATGATTTCTGGCACAATGTCTTGCAAAGGGTGTCTGCTTTTAAATCCATTTTCTGCTGGTATAAGCATACTGTGCTCTCATCTGGTAGAACCAGTGCTACAACGTTGTGCTTCTGGTGAGAGTCATTAACCAAAACTCATCCCCAACATGATTTCCTACTAAACTTGCTCTGCTGCTGTGGTGGAATAAGCTACACCTTCCCTCACCATCCCCTTTTCCCATTTGGTATCAAGGAGAAGGAAGATGATGCCTTGGTCCAGCCTTTTTTTTTCCAGCAGAGAAAGAGATGGGTGAAACACAAGTGTTACATTTTGCAGGAAGACAAAGAGAGCACAAAAGCTGAAAGGACAGTAGACAAGAAAGTGGAGAGAATGAGGCAAAAAACGCTGGCGTTCCTCCTGGAGAAAGACTTGTCTTGTCCGTTACACTTAATCACCTACTTTTGTGATCTAGAAGAATCTACAAACCACTTTTTTTTCCTTTGTAGCATTAGCAGCTAGTCAACATGCGTCTGATATACTGTGTTCTGCATGTGTGGCTTTCAGGTCCTGTTCTCCCCCATCTTCATCTAGTATATATTCCAGATGGAACTTGTGATAATACTTCTCCCACGGCAGCCACATATACTCACACTCTTTGAAAGAAATAGCTAAATTGGAAGGTACTCGGTATTTCTAAATTAATTGGGTTTAATATGAAGTGAAACTTAGAAGTGACACAGCTTTAGTTAGAGCTGTGATGACAGATTCAGCTGTGCTGTTGGTAAATGCTTACTGCAAAATCATATTCTCCAACAGGCTTCTTTCCATGTGTTGTTTGTTCTTTAACTGCTCTCCTTGCACAGAAGAGCTCTTTTTCAGTGTGCCATTGGGAATGGTATTTAATGTTCGAAACCTGCAAACTTTTACTCACACAGATATTTTATTTTCTGTCTTCATATTAATAAGTTTCTTCTTGTGTACCTTTAAACCATTGTATATGTGTTTAAGAATAAAAGCTGCTTCATTGAAGTTACTGAGGCCCTGATTCAGCAAGCACTGATGTTTGTATAGAAGCATCTGATTAGCTGTTAATGGATTTTACATAAACACATGCACTCAATGTTTGCTGAATCAGAATTATCAAAATTGCCAGCCATGTTGCTAAACTCTTTCAAGGGAGCTGCCTCTCTGGTCATTGTCTTTCTCAGGTTGGGAGTGTGTGACTCCCTTGACTGTGCATTGCAATCAGCAGCTACGACTGAAAGGTTTAGCCTGTTTCTTCTGCAGTCAATGACAGTGATCAAATTTTGTATTGTTTTTAAGCAAAAGATTTTTTAACTGAAGCTAAACTAATTAGGAGAGGTGGCTCATTAACCAGACTGCATGCATTTCTGGCTTGCAGGTACACAAATATTTTACACGTAGTTATCTAGGTAATGTAAACCTCAGATGCTTTCATAGAATCATAGTATGGTTTGGGTTGGAAAGGATCTCAAAGATCATCTGGTTCCAACCCCCTGCCACAGGCAGGGACACCCTCCACTAGACCACATTGCCCAAAGCCCAATCTAACCTGGCCTTGAACACTTCCAAGGATGGGGCATCCACAGCTTCTCTGGGCAGCCTGTTCCAGTGCCTCACCACCCTCACAGGGAAGAATTTCTTTCTAGTATCTCATCTAAATATCCCCTCTTTTAGTTTAAATCCATTACCCCTCGTTCTATCACTGCACTCCCTGACAGACTTCTAGCATTTGTCTGGTACATCCATGTGGTTCTCTATTTAAAAAAATATTTCTCATCTATTGAACTGCTTAGGTGTTTTTTTTTTCATCACTCTGCTTTTTCTTGAAGTGGAGTCACTGTTTAACTATTTATCATCCTGTGGTTTCTGAATTTCAGCCTTAGGCAAATAAGGCTTGGAAGTTGTTGGAAGCACCATATAACATCCTTGAAGCCCGTTGTGTTATCCATTGTCTTCCAGTTATACACTTGGCTGTTTTTATCTTTCTGCCTGCTTCTTTCTCTCCTTACCTTCCTTTTAACCTAGAGGAGTGAATTCGTGTAAGTATTATCCAGCATACAGGCTGAGCAGGCTACAGAAAATGTGCCTGTTCTTATTTGAAAGCTGTTGGATTATTACAAAGTTTCCCTTCTAGCACAAGGACTGCAGTGCATTTTTATGTTATTTGCTTAAAATCATCTGTAACTTGATTATGACCTTTTCTATTCAGTTTAAGAGTATAATTTTAGATATTATATTCAGCAGTAGGACTGTTCACATGCCTAAGCAGTTGCAGTGTTGGGTCACCAATTCCCATTTTGATCAGTGCTTGGTGTCAGGGCCGTGCTCCCAAGGGGAGTAGCACAAGATTCATGCATAGTAAAACTGCTCAGTGGTGCAGAACACAACCCTGTTCAATCAGCAAAGCCGCAAGCTCATAATCACATTCTGATTACACTGACAAAACAGTCTGTTCTCTTCTCCTCCACCCTCCTCCCAAAAATCCACATTGAAAACTTTGAAAACTGTAACTAATGGGCTGCCTCCTACTATGGTAGGGTAGAAGATCTAGTATGAAAAACTCCCATTCAGCTTCCAAGCTTGCACATTCTTCTCGAAATTAAATATAGATCTCTTTTTTAAGGGTCAGTTTAAGGTTAGATCATGACAAGTCAGTGATGATGCTCAGCTTGTTAGCAGAGTTTCCCCTTCTCTTCTTTCATCTTTCATAACTTTATTTTCAGAAGCTGAGAGACCTAAGGACTGAGCATGGGAAAGAAGTGAAAGCAACATGATTTCTAGCAGTTTAATCTCTTTGTCATCACGAAAATGCTCATCTAGAAAAACTTTGCATCATGAATGAAAAAGAACTTGAGAAAAACATGCAATCTTTCTTTTCTTCAGTCTTCTTTTACCCTGATCTTAAACAAAAACTAAGGTTTGGGGTTAACTAGAGGTAACCTACCACTAACTGCAGATGATATTTTTTTTTTTCTTACAACAGTAGTCCAGTTAAAACACCTGCACTGTGTTGATGACATAAAAATATGCTGCAAGATAGAATCTTTTTTGCAATCTGGTGAATGTCCTTTTTGTAAAGCGTGTGTTGAATTTATGTTGATGCGAACCAGGGTCTCTTTGACTTTAACGCACAAAGAGTTACTACCTTTGCGATAGTCATAGCACTTCCGAGCTTTAAGCAGAACGATTCAGACTACTCAAAGTTCTTTTTCAGCTGTTCTTTGAATTAAGTGAACAGCAATATTAATCCGGCACTTCCGAGACTGCTGGTGCAGCACTTTGTCAGCTTCCTCAGACTTATTCACAGCAATCCCACTGATGAAGTCCTGGAATTGCTTTAACAGCAGAGTGCAGTGCAACTGAAGATGCCTTGGAAAAGGGTTGTATTTTTTCATTTCTAAAGAGTTAATTTCCAGATTGGGATTCTGTTCCTGTGGAGTGGCCTTTCAGGATTGCAGATACACAGTGGGGAATGCTAACGGGGACAAACATACTCAGCAACTGAAAATGAAGTTAAACCAGTTCCAAATAAATTCAACAAAAATAAGACGGAAAGATCCTGTATTCGATTTCTAAAGCAGGATTTTTGGTGCATGCATAATTTTGTGCTTCCGACTGTATGTCTCTCTCCATACAAACATTATGAAGCCAGACTTCAAATCTCTTACTCATACAAAGAACTCCTCAAAGACAGAATTCCAGAAACCTTTAGGGCTCTACTTACACCAATAAGAACTATTTGTATAGGGTTTTGCTTTGTATTAAGAAAAATTTTAAAACTTGAAGACTAGAACGTTAATTTAGTTACAGTTCTTCTTTATTAGTATTTTAATATTTGATTTCATGAAAAGCAAGAAAAACTAATATTAACTACAACATGTTAAAACTTGAGTTTTCATTGATGTTTTCAGTGCCAAGAGAAAGGAAAATCAGACTTCTTGTTAATTATTTATTGTCTTAGTTCAGCCATGTGCTTGGCTCCATGTAATAAGCAAACAAAAGGGCAGGTCTTTACCCCGCACAGTTTGTAAGCTGAAAAGTACACGGAGAAAACCAAACAGCTGGGAAATCCCCAGAGAGAGGAAAATGTTGGGAAAGGGCTTGACAGAAACTTAATTCATAGTGCAAAATCTTGCTTATTTGGATTCTGTGGGACAGTGAAAAAGTAAGTTTTTGATGAATTTGGCTTGATTGGTTATTCCATGTACAGAAGCAGAACTATGAATTTAAAATAAGAGGATCTATGGGATGTTCTTCTTGGGTAACAATTTTCAAGAATTAATAGGGTTTCTGATACATAGGTCCACCCAAGTGGCTCAAAACCTGAAACCTTTACAGAATTGTGTCCTTTTTAATGTATGTCCTCGACCCTATTTTGTATTCTTTCCTCTTGATCTTTTCCTGTTTCTCTGTTTCTAATCAGGTATCTAAGCGGCTGTACAGTATGGGCTGTTACGAAATCTCTCTGGGGGACACAATTGGTGTGGGGACTCCTGGAAGTATGAAAAGAATGTTGGAAGCTGTTATGAAAGAAATTCCTCTGAGTGCTCTGGCTGTTCACTGTCATGACACATATGGCCAGGCGTTAGCCAATATCCTCACAGCCATACAGGTAACTATATACAGTACGTATAACGTGTATGTGTAACATGTAGCTCTATATACTCTGTGTATAACATTATAGATATGATAGTAGTAGTCTTAGTTTAATTCAAATGCACAATTTAAAAAAATTACAGCCTTAAAGAAATTACTAGAAAAGAGACGCTCACTTTCAGAAAGTATTGTCTACAGGTATTACTGCTGTTGTTTTTGCAAGAAAATGTCAATTCTTATCTACTTATTACCTTCAATTCCATACAAAATCACTAAGAAACAGTGGTGATTATTATATTCCATTGATTTTGGATGAATGAGGGAGATATAATTTTTGTCTGATGTCTCAGATGCCACTTTTCTTAGGAACATCTGTATGTTCATTGTTCACTAAAATTTCTATTGTACAGAGGTGTCTAAATATAGAATAGAATAACGCATAATTACATCTTGATTTCAAATGTAGGCATATAGATTATTGGTAATTATGCACACAGAATGTTCTAGATAATTTTATCACTTTAACATGCCTTCAGTATGCTTTTATGTTTATTGATTATACCTTCCAAATAAGATTAGCAACAGCTTTATATCCTGTTTAATCTTCTTTCAAATCTGTGGCTAATGAATCAGAAATAGTTAATTTCCATCAGAGAGATTTTTTCCTTTGTGTTTATATGTATTTAAGAATAGGATATAATACAAGAAACAGACTACAAGTTCTAATGTAGTTTTTGTAAAGATAAAATCTTGAAAAATACCTCAATGTGTACATGCATTCCTAAGGAGACTTATCTTTACTAAATCATAGAATCATTAAGGTTGGAAGAGACCTCAAGGATCATCTAGTTCAACCATCCCCCCACCACCTATTACCCACTAAACCATGTCCCCAAGTACCACATCCAACCTTTCCTTAAACACCCCCAGGGACGGTGACTCCACCACCTCCCTGGGCAACCCGTTCCAATACCTGACCACCCTTTCCGAGAAGAAATTTCTCCTCATCTCCAACCTGAACCTCCCCTGGCGCAACTTGCAGCCTTGTCCTGTCACTAGTTATCTGCGAGAAGGGGCCGACCCCCAGCTCACCACAACTTCCTTTCAGGTAGCTGCAGAGGGCAATAAGGTCTCCCCTCAGCCTCCTCTTCTCCAGACTAAACAAGCCCAGTTCCCTCAGCCGCTCCTCATAAGACCTGTGCTCCAGCCCCTTCACCAGTTTCGTTGCCCTTCTCTGGACACGCTCCAGGGCCTCGATGTCTTTCTTGTGGTGAGGGGCCCGAAACTG
>VWZZ01002131.1:288568-312311 GCA_013399095.1 Psophia crepitans | reverse complement strand
TTAAACCTCATCCCGTTGGCCTCTGCCCAGCGATCCAACCTGTCCAGGTCCCTCTGCAGAGCCATCCTACCCTCCGGCAGATCGACACTTCCCCCCCCAGCTTGGTGTCGTCTGCAAACTTACTGAGGGTGCACTCAATTCCCTCATCCAAATCATCAACAAAGATGTTGAAGAGGATGGGCCCCAGCACCCAACCCCTGGGGAACACCACTCACAACCAGTCGCCAGTTGGATTTGACTCCATTCACCACCACTCTCTGGGCCCGGCCATCCAGCCAATTATGAACCCAACGAAGAGTGTACCTGTCCAGGCCTAGGCTTTTATTGTTCTGTTTTGTACTTAATGGCATATTCTGCTTCCTTGCAATTCAGGCAGCTGTTTTTAAGTTCAGCTTTCCTTTGTCCTGACTTATTATTTTGCAGAACTCACGTGTTTAGACCTAACAGCAGTGTTAACAGTGATACAAGCAACAAGAAGGAACACAGGATATGTTTCATGTTTCAATATGGGAATCTCTGCAGATATTTGATTTAATACTGAATGACAAAAATCTGGTAGAAAAGATTCTAACTTATCCTGAGAGTGTTCACTGTTGACCTTTACTCACTTTTACTGTTGCGAATGTGTGTGTCTGTACCATGGGATAAACAAATTGCTAATTTCACAGTTAGCTTCAGTTGCAGATGTAATAGCTAAAAGCATGAAAACCCTTGAGCATGGGAGGAGATCGCCATAAAAATACTTGAAGCATTGTTTTTCAAATCCTTCCGTAATTGCTGTCATGGTGCCTACTAAACACTGAACGATGGCTACGCTTCGTTAACCCCAGTATTTGTAGTCAGTGATTCTTGTTTCAGGTTTACCTTCTGCTTCTATTTTTTTATTTACTTCTTAAATCAACTGTGTAAGAGTTAAAGGGGAAAAAGCTCAAAGGTATCTAATGTGCAGTTCAGGCTAATTAACGTGTAAATTCAAGAGAGCAATAGACCTAAAAAAAAAAAATCCCTGTGCAGCCTTCTCAGATTTCTGGGAAGCTGGGAGTGCCTGAGACCCACCAGAAAACTTCCTTGTGTGCTCAAGTTCTGCTACAGTGGATGTCTAAAGGTGCAGGGCTTTTGGCTGAGCTGAACTTGTCATAGATTTTGCCAAAAGTCCTTGATGAAGCAGGCATTACACAGTCTCTCTGACTGGCTTTGTGCAAGCAGCTCCTTGGCTCGCTCTGAAGGTAGGTCCCCAGGCTCTCAGATCCTCAAACGGGGCCTGCATGTCACAACATCCTCTCCTGTCTCTGGTCAAAGAAACGAGGCAGCTAGCGGTGAATTACAGCTAAGCAACACTCTTTCTAAAACAAGATAACTTTTACAGGTCAGCCAGATGGTAAAGTGCCAAAGCCAGTGGACCAGAGTGCCCAGGTCACTTCTAGCCCCTGCTGTCAGGCTTGTCTGTGCTTTCCTCTCTGCCAAACATACATGAATGGCGAAGTACCGGAGTAAAGCTCCTTGTCTTCAACTCAACCGTTTGTTTCATAGACCAGGCTTCCTTACCCTTCCTCGTGTATGAGTCTGTGCGACTGACGCAACATTTTATCAGGAGTGAAATGTGTTTGAGGGGTTATAGAAATAATGGGCTACGCTTCTTGTTTGAAAACAATTTTGAAGAATGTTCAGCAGGCAAATTACACTCCTCCTAAGACATTGCAGACTACAACATCAGGCTGAGTGCTATTGTATTGTATATTGTATTTCCTAAGAATTAATGAACGACAGCTGGAAAGCCACAAATCACTCTGCACTAATTCAGGCATTGCTTCAACGGGAGATCTCTTAGGAGTGGAAAGAGGTGCTGGTGATTCAGTAAGTGATTTTTTATACAGATCACATTGTTCCATGCAGGATTATACTACCCAGAATATTTTCTTTTGTTTGGGACTGATCCAAAGTCATCTAGAACTGACAGGCCGTATCTGTATAAGAAATTAGCAGGGAAGTAGTCTGTAATTTTAGTATTCAGTTTTATGTGTGTTGTTTTAGCAAAAGGATAGGTAGTGAAAGATGGGAGAGAGATTAGCCAGCTTTTAAAGGATAAGTAATTTTTTAAGTTGGTGAAGTGAATAATATAGATAGAAAACATTACCTAGAGAAAGAAAATTCACTTTCTCTTATGAAGACAATCTGTGTAAAAATGTGAGGAACGTGAGGTGATGCTTCAGAACAAAACAGTAAACATTTAAAGTAGAAAGATGACTGGCTTTTCATTAAATGGTTCAATATAAAAATACCAGAGGATACTATTTACCAAAGAGACAAATTCAGAAGATGGGACGTGATGGAGCAATCTAGTTAGAGGTTGTGGTATTTTAAGTAAAATTGCATATGTGGGTTACCTAATGTGACAAACACCAAATGTAGCTAAAACAAGTAGTAAAACATTTATAGGAAATTCTTACAGACCTCCAAGGAAGGGTAAAAAGATGGGTCAGGAAACTTCTGTGCTGGAGAGGCCCCGAAAAGGTACACCATTGATCTGGGGAGATTTGAGTTACCTTGAGAATTGACTCCCATAGCATGTACAGAACGGGTTAGAAAGGGGAAGTTTTTTAATGGAAGCGATACAGAACTCTTTTCTTGCATAGTTTGTCTAGTTGCCAGAAATAGCTTTGCCTGTTTTCATAGCACATAGCCGAACATGGGAAAGAATATGCTAAGAGGCAAAGAGGAGTTTTGGCTGGCAGTGATACCTCAATGAATGAAACAATTGCATGGTAATCCCACAGAACTTTGTCAAATTCAAATCGCTGTTGTAATTCATTAATACAAACTGATCCTCATGCTACTGGATCAAATCCTGACTTAGAGGAAACAAACGTAAACCTTGTGTAATCATTTACACCTATTGAACACAATGAGATAAATGCAATTGATGATTTATTAAATCAAATTACTTTTTATTAGTGCTTTCTTCTTCCAAAACCCAGGATTTTTAAAACAAAATCCACACCTTAGTAGCAGAAACAGAATTTAGCAAGCCTTTAATTAAACTTCCAAGGTTCAGACTGCAAAATCCAAATTTGTAAGTACAGGTTTTCGCTACAAACATTGTAATATATCCCCTTACAGAGAGTCTAAAATATTTAATATCTTCCTTGAATTTTAAAGATTAAATAAGCTTTTTTTTTAAAAAAATCCTAATAGAAATGGCTTGCTACTGACCTCTTCCCTTCATCACTTAACTGAACAGATTCTAGCCCCTTTGGTGCATCGAGAGACTAACCAACTTGCATTTTTTTGTGCATCCAGATTACTTATATACTAAGGACTAGGTTTACACAAAGGCACTCAGTGTTGATATAGCTGAGTTTTAAGTGCCAGAACCAGGAGAGGAATCTGAATGTAGATGCTGAAGTTCATGGTTTTTGAGTTCACAAGGATCATTGTGTTACAGGAATAGAGTTCACAATGGCCAGCAGCCTGAAATGGTAGAGCCTAAGTTAAGCCATTGAAAAAAAGGCTGTGTTTAAAATTCCCTCCTCCATCATTCATGTGAGCTGACATGTGGAGCCTTAGGTGAGATGAATTTTCCACCCAAAACCAGCGCCTTGATGTAAGTACCTAGCTTGTTGGGTTTTTTTGTTTGGGTGGGTTTTTTTGTTTGTTTTTTTTTTGTCAAGTATAGGATTTGTTGGTTGTGGCTGTTGAGCTTGCCTGGAATGACAGGCTGTCAAGATCCTTTCAGCTGGTGGTTAGAGACCAGCTTGCTGCTAAGGTCTCTTGTCATCTCAGTTTCTTGCTGCTAAGGAGCCTCGGTGGGGGCTCCCCTTTCTTCACGTGGTGGTGGCTCTAAATCTGAATGTCCTGTGGCTGGCCCCCCACCCGAGCTACTCCGCGGCAGTGTTGCAGTCTTGCTCCCAGTCTTGTACCTCCCTGATTCTCATCCTCACTTACTGACTTAGCCTCAGACCTGGATGATCTGTGACTGCTCCTGGTTACTGTCTCCAGACCTGATCCTGATTTTGAATCTCTGACTCGGCTTCCTAGCTCTTTTTTTGGTGAGTTTGCCACTGCTGCCTGCCTAGCTGTTGACTTGGCTCCTCACTTGCCCTCCTTTACAGAGCAGTCTGTCCTTGCAACTCCTTAAGACAGTTAAATCTTTAGAGGTAGAACTAGCAACCAATATCTTGAGCATTAAGGATGGCTCTGAATGGCAGGCAGTGGTGCTGAGCTGCGAGATAGAGCAGCTGTGAGAGGGTTCGGGTCTCATGTGCTGGAGGCTTTGTCTTGCAGAGAGGCAAGATATTGCTACTCAGTTAAATCCAGAAAGCATTCCTAGTGTCTGGGTGTACACAAAGCCCTAACTGGTCTGCACTGGGAGCTCTGTTGGGTCAAAAAAAAGAGTCCAGAAATCAGCCCGAGGAATTGGTGTCTGTGTGTGACAGAACTTAAACATCTCTTTTACTTGCCAGACTACTTTTGTTGCCATTCTCCTCTTAAGTTACAGACTTGTAGTTCTGTGACTAAGTGACCTAAAAGAATATACCCATAGTGAATGAATTCCCAAATAAATACAGAATCTGTTACAATATTTTTGTACTAGAAATTTCACCTAGCATTTCACCTAAACTGTATCCTGCCGTCAGTTCTTTTAGCTTTGATTTGTCCAGCTTATGTCAGTAGATGTCTACAAGGATGCTAGCTTGTTCCAGTGAATTACTAGTAGGTACAACTAGAAGCCATGCAAGTTAGAGTAGCTAAATAGAGTCAAGAAGTGCTAAAAATGAATAATGGTAAAATGGCGTGAAGGTATGGATAGCAGCGGTGGGAGGCAGAGTGGGAAGAAGGCAAATACATGTGTATACTAGTCACATATAAATTGTTCCAGGGTTTCTGTTGGTAATTTGTTACCTTTTTACTGAGTTATGCATATAAACATGTATACAGTCACAGTTTAATATCTTGATTTAAAAAGAAGCAACAGGATAATTTTTTTGAAGTGCAATTGAACAAAACATTGTTACAAAGTCTCATAGCACCTTTTCCTTTGGTTTAGTTTTCATGAGCTTTATGTCCTAATTTGTTCTTTGGAGTTAATTTCCAAAGAGAAAGTTAAAACCAGCAGGTTTCTTCTGGATTTATGTTGAAATTCCCCCTTTTTCATAATTTTAATGCAAAACCATAGTTGGGCTGTGATGTTTTGGATGGTTGCTTGGACAGGGCCACAAAACTAAGAGATTTGAAAACTAGAGGATCTTTGTTGCAAAATGCTATATTAGAAGAAATCAATGAGGACATGATATATGTAAAAATTAAACATTAAAACTAAAAACTCTTGGTTCCCTGATTTTCTAAGTATAAAATAGGAATCAAAAAAATCCACAGCACACTGAGTAATGAAACAAAGACTTGAAAAGAGAGCAAAACTGCAGGATTAACTCAAAGCATCATTAATTCAGGTATGCACATTTATTTATGTGCTGATCTAAAAGGTCACCATTTTGGAGGATCAAAATTTAGGACTGCTTTTTATCTGCCTTCAGTCTAGGTTTAACCAACATCTGAATTCCTTCACTTTCTCCCTGTAGAACAGAGAACACAGTGTATGCACAATCCTTGACTAAAGATTTAAAATCTTCTGTCCTTCTCCCAGCTTTATCTGCCCTTGACTCCTGTGCATAATATTAATCACGGTAGTTCAACAACTTCTTCCTAATGACTATTGGTAGTATTATAAACTTGTTTATAATTACATCTCTCAACTCCTGTCTACCTGAAACCTAAAATTGAACATTCAAATGGTATCAAGAAAAAAGACACTTTACCATTCTTTATTTGTAAGAAATGCTCTTTTTTAATTCCCTGCAAAGGACGATCATTCAGAGCTATAGTGTAGTAGAGTAAGTTGACACTTCTGTTTTAAGGTAGAGAAGATAGATATGCAACCGTGTAAAAGCGTGAAGCTTTGCATGTACTCATTGTGCTAGACCTGAGCTAGGAATTTCTCATGTAACAGTGAATATGAACTTTCTAGCTGAGGAAGGCAGCCTAGCCATATTTGTCTGTTGTTACACAAATCAAAAATACGCGTTTTGGGGAGTTACATAGTAACTGAGGACATGAACTTGTATGTCGTGGGCTGCCAAAACTCTTGCTTGAATAATACATTAAATACCACTAGGATTTTGTTTTATTAGCAGCAGTGTGCTGGGGTACCCATTGCCTGGCAATGAAATTATTTCCATCTAAACTAATTTTTAACGGAGTAAAAATACTCATGATAGTTTACTTAAAATTTCAACACTCTACTACAGACAGGGTTTTTTTAAGACAGCAGGGAGGTATTGTATGAAATTAATGAGATACAGGAGGCAGGGACCATAACATCTTCGCTTGTCTTTTCCTGATTTGACATATCACTGTGCACATCACTTTTCTTCAATTTTTTATTTGTAAAACAGGAATAACGCTTATCTCTTTCAAGTTGTGAAATGCTAAAACAAAACCTACAGAGGAAGAGCATCAGACAAGTACAAGTTTTTTTTATGAAGTGTAGTTTTAAAATTTATTTTTGAAATTGAAGTTTAGAAACTGAATAGATTTAAAGTTTGGTATAGAAGGTACTTTTGAGATTTAAAAAATCTAAGGTATATGAATGGGCAAATGATCAAAATACTTACACACCCAATCAAATTATCTGAGTTCTGTAACACTCCATTTCCTTTCCCTTCACAGCCTGGCACTCTAAAGAATTTATGTAGCACAATGTGAGGGTAGGAAAGATTTGCCATGTGAAGCATGCACATAGCTTGGGATCTTGAAAAAATGTTAATATTTTTGCAGTCCTATTTTGAGAAACACGTAGAACTGGAAAGGTTTCAGCAGACCTCACAAGTTTACTTTCCTCTGCTGTTTACAAAGATATGCTAGGAAACTGCAGAAGACTCAACAGAGATCTCCAGAAACTAATTTCAAGGTTCAGATAGGGAAACATTAGAAAACACAGCTTGACTGAGAATAGCTGTACGGGATTCAGGAAGGGCTGGTCATGCTTCAATATTTCGCTGGAATTCTTTGAGGCAGTCACTGCCAAAGAAGACAAAGGATATACAGTGGCCATCGTATGCTTTGATTTTTCAGAAAACAATTTACAGTGTTCTGCACTGGAAGTTAATATTGAGGTGTGGAGGTATGTAATAAGTGGAAAGTTGGCTAAATGGCAGGAAACAAATGGAGTTATGAAACGGAATTTCTTCAAGTTGGAAAGCACCCATCAGCAGAGTTATGGAAGTATTGGCCTGTGGGTACCAGGTTTTCCTGCTTAAATGAATAATTTGCAAAACTATAATGTTCATGTTAAGCGCAGTTGTTCTAACTTGCAGAAAATAAACTTTTCAACTTTGAGATTTCCATTGTGAGAAACAGGATAGCTAGCACGATTTGTAAGTGTAAATCTGTGTAATATTCTAAAACCCGTAAAAGAAAAAGTTTGCGATCAAAAGGAAGAGTATAGGAATACACAGCATTTTAGGCAAAGCAAGAGATGATGTGTTACACCATACCTCTCCTTTTAAACAAGGGTCTTCCTAGAGCTTGCTGCTTTTGGATTTCCCTAGGAATTAATTTATCCTAGACATTTAGCAGGTATTTTCTGGGTTTGAAAGTGTAAACAATACTTTTGAATTTGTCAGCAAACTAAAAGATCTGTTAGCAATAACACAAAATTCTTTGGAAAACATTAGTTTACATTTTCTTTTTCCCCTGTTTCCTTTTATTCCCTTTTCCTCATAGAAACAACATAACATTTCGGTAAAGCTAGCAATTAAAAGAATCAGCTGTTTGCACTGAAGGAGTACATAGGAAAAAAGAGACTGTAGTAGAATTGTTTAAGATTGAAAGCTGACAAGACAGAGGTGAATAAGACCGTGTATTTCAGAGCAGATAAGTTAGAGGGAGAACGGCAGGTGAATTGTGAAAGGGTACCAGACTGCAAGGATTCTGTGAAGAAATCTTAAAAAAGAGGGGGTGTGCTTTAGGAAAGTGGAAAACCACTTGCGTTTTATCAAATAATATTGTTACTATGAGCAGTCAGGTAGTTACTTTTGTAAGTGAAAAAACGTACTGCACAAATGAATATATCAGACCTACATATGGGAAGAAAATGAAAACATAGGCATTCATACTGAAAATCTGAGAGATGTTTTCCAGTATTTTCTCTGTTCTTTATTTTTTTTCTTCTGACCTTTTTATAGGTACTGGATTTACATTGTTGCCTGTAATTTCAGTAAAATAATAAAGCAAGCAAATGAACAGGCAGCACCACTCCTGCTCTTTTCTCTGATCAGTACAAAAGAAGTAGCAACCCTATTTTTATTGCTTTCTGCTGCTTTTTGCAGGATGTGCATAGTGTGCAATTTCTGAGGAGCTGAAAGATTTTGACCTTTCTCCGTATGCTTCAGAACAGCTTGATAGCCTGATAGTTCACAATAAAGTCCTCATTGCTATTATTACAATTGTTACACTTTTACTAGGAAAAAAAGTTTAAACAGGAGACTTTGTTCAAGATTTTAATTTTTTTAACTTTTTAGGATAGGAGGAGGAATGTATTTGTTACTGTATACTGAAGTAGCAGACAGAGTTCCTGAGGCAAAGATGCGTTTACATACATATACACATAGGTAGCCTGTATGTTTTTGGGTTTTTATTTTAAATGAAACTTAGTAAATGATTGTAAATGATTAACAAATAATAGAAATCAAATTGTTCTAGTTGCCTCTAATACGATGACTGAATTTCAGAAGCTTTCAACGTTAGTTAGTGAACCAATAAACCTCAAGTCTAAGTGTGTTTCAGGATGCTAGTCAGACCAAGAGATCCTTCATCAGTTATAGATTATTCTCATCTCCAAATTCCCTCACTAGAGCTGACTTGGAGCAATACACACAACTTCCCTTTGGCTTACAGTCAAACCTCAACTGTCTTTTAAAACATTTTTAAACCTTTAATATCTCATGCAAGTCTACGCATTTCTCTTTATATCTCTGTAAGTTCATATAGATTCGTCTCTCTAGATCCAAGTGGAATATGAATGGAGAAATCACTGCAGCAACTAGAGAAATAAAATCTGAAGTGGTTTTAGTTTTCTATGTTAAAGCCAAAGATAATTTCTGTACTAATAGCGTTAAAGCTATGGATTTATAGAAAGAATGAATTTGGCCCAAATATTCTATGCTCTTTTCTCTTTTTCTGTGCTTGCATCCTCCTGGCATACTTCTGCTTTATTCTTGGAATGCTGTTTTATTGTAGCTTTCTTAATCACATCTTAAATGCTTTCATTTCTGCATTTCCCAACCTGTAAGAGGTATTCATTTGCACATTTCATTATTCAGTGTCAGCGGTACATTCCAATTTCAGCTTCATTCATCATTTTCTGTTTCATTAATTCTAGAAGCATTAAGGCCATACTGATTTAGGCTGACCAGTACGTAAAAGATATTCTAGTATTGTTTTCGTTATTGTGCATCTTTCTCCTCTTCTGAATGCACTTCTTCCCATGCAAAAATAAACAGATTCAGAGAATTAACTTTAAAGGATTCTTTGGCCTTCATCAGATTCTGTTCTGCTGCATCATTCTTTACTTGCTATATCTGGAACTCTAGTTCGTAACAGGGAAAGGAATTAATAGAATATGAGAAGACTATTCTGTCTTATTTCACGTTTTGTCAGCTAGTAAGAGGCTCGCAAAGTTGTGCTGGCAAAGACGACTCACACAAAATAGCATAGAATATAATTTAGATACAAAACCAGCAGATTGTGGGCGTGTTTGAGGGTAATACTCCACACAAGCTGGTAGTATCTACCTTCCCTCTCCTTTGTTCTCCTTTGTAATACCTTTTTGCCCTTCTTTGCCTCTGTCAGTGCTTAAGCAGAGTAAATATCCTGCTGGCAGCTTGCTGGCAAGAGTGGAGAATGATGTGAACAGATACCGTGCTCCTACATTCAAGTAATCCTAATATTTTCCCTGGCACTTATATTAATTTTTTCCTCTCTTGCACTATTTTCCTAGTCATTGTTTGATAGCTGCAAGTCCACATGGCCAGAGCAATAGTCTTTTTACAGACCTCCTTTTATCATCCCAACTGTGTCTTGTTTAACTTGACTATTTAAATGGCAAAGAGTCAGCATCATCCAGTTCTGAAGTGGACTGGGCAGTAATCCAGCTCTTTCTGTTAGAGACAGACATTCATTTTTTTGGACTAGAAACAAATTACTTCCAAATGCTGGAAATGTAAGAAGGCTTTTCAAAAAAGATTTTCAGGTGTTTATAGAACAAATTAGTATAAAATAGTTTTCAAAATGCTAAGCTCAATTTAAAATAAATATTTAGTACTTTTAGGAGTTGTGAAAATAGCACTAGAAAACTGAAGTCACTGATCTGTAGCATGCACAAAAAATGCGCTGAGGGCACACTAGTGTCACATTCCCCTCAAATATTTCTATTGTGCCTCAACTGGACTGCATGCATAAAAAAGGTAGTATTTTGGGTTTGTTTTCATTTTTTTACATGAGACTACATGGCTGGCTGTAAGTTTGATGAGATGACTGCCTGTAGCAATCAGAAATTGAACTGTTAACTGTTATTTTACAACAGTTTTTGATTCCTGAAAATCAAGGTGACAGGAAAATGAAGAGTTTTCATGGGTGTGAAGATTGGTTTTTGTGCCTCATACAGCAACACATAGGCACTCTCTCCTACACAGAAAGACAAGCTAGTTCTCCACAGCTGTTACCTGTCCCTTTTGGTTTTATGATGTCTTGCTCGTCTTTCTCACACCTTCCAACTTTCACAACAAATGGAATGGGATTTCCACAGGTAAGTATCCTATACAACTGGCTCATCTCAGAACTGCTCCGTCCTTGCAAGCCCATCCCATTCTCCTTTCTCATCAATTTCTATCTCATCAGCTGTCACGTTAATTTTAGATACAAGGCTGCATGTCTGAATAGACTTTGCACTCTTACAGTTGCTATATCACTCCTTGATATGAAAAGTGTGCATCCATAAAATCAAATTCCTACCCTCCAAAACAAGGTCAGCACTTCCAGACTGCCACTATGAATGATCCCTAAGTGGTGCTCATTCCCAGACTGTGCCAGAAATTGCTTGTCAGAGCGCTACCTGGCCCAGGCCAAAGCTGTGCTGTCACACGCAGCGAACAATTCAGTTCCAGTCCTGATGCCATTTAGTCTACTGGTCATATATATATATATATATTATATATGTATTTTTTTAAAAAAAATCTATATAGCCACAAAAGAGCACAAGTTCCTGTGCATTAAGAGCAGAAAAGAGAATTTTTTGCTGTCATTCCTAGTGGCTGTTGAAGGATGTCTCAGAGCTGAGATTTCAGAGGTTCTGGTCGGCTCTGAGTGCGCTCCATGCTGCTGGCGTCCCTGGGGTTTTCACTGCAGAGCTGTTGCAGGTCTTCCTTAAACATCTGTGTGCTGCATCCATCTCTACGGCTCTATGGGACTCCCCACATTACACATCTCTGAATCAGGGCTTGGGGGCATGGGAACTTGAGGTATCTATCACTGTTTACTAGCGTGACACATTTAGGTGTGCGTGTAAGTTGTTCTGAAGAGCTGAACTGTTTTGGCAAAGTTTTTCCAGAGCAGCGTGGTTCAGCAGGGAGGATATCCGCCCCACAGGATATAAGCTTGATTAGTGAAAGACTGGCAAAGCTCTAAGCAGCTTGCCATAGAATCTGAATGTGGAAAATGTTGGCCAGTCTTTGTAACTGACAGGGCTAGCATGCCAATTTAAATTAAATTTCGAATTTAAATACACCACAGAAATCAATGAAAAAATTGTGATCCAAAACATGTTCTAGATTCATACCAGTTCATGTTCATTAGACCACCTGTTAATTCCTGTGATTAAGATGATTCTGGGATATGTAATTTAGATACTTTCTAATCTAGAACATACAAGTATGCCAGTAGTTCTGTAGCTAGCTTTGTTTCCACTAGCCTCCTTGACTGACTGTGATACAGTCTTATTTCTTTTGCTCTCTTTGTTTTGAGGTTACATGCTGCACACTAAGAAGGTATGTGGTGCAATGAAAGAAATAACATACAGAAGTCAGATTTTTAAAAATAATTGTGAAAGAAAAAAATTCAGAAGTTTCATGATGATACAATTATTTTAAGAACCTTCTGAAACAGGTTTATATTCAGTATTTAATCCCTCATTCAATTTTCAGGGTATTTTGAGAAGAAATTATTTCTGTAAGAGTTGCTTGACTTGTTTTTAGACATTCTTCCTATAATCATATTACACTTTAACCATGCTGTGACTCTGTATATGTCAGCTAGAAGAAGATAAATGGCTTTTAGACATGTGTATTGTTCTACGTGGTGGAAATGACTCCCCTTCCTTTTTACCCTGAAATAGTTTTTCTTAAAGTTTAACAAGTGTAAAATAAGCAAAGCGTCACTACAGTGCTTCCCACTTGGAAATGATTGTTTCTTTTCATTACCTTTGGTCATTTGTGAGTGTATCTATTCTATTTGCTGTCTGAAAAAGAGGGTATTGCATAGAACCTGACTTTCAGACCCAAGCAAGGATCAGAGGAGTTTGCCATGGCAGGAACAGTCCTGGGAAATCACAAATCCCAGTGTCTCCAGTAGGAAAGCACTGTGTTTACAGGATGATGATTCCTTCCTTTTTGGGCAGCTCTACAGACAGCTGTGCTGAGGGGGTGGAACTAAACCTCTGGCCATTCTTGCATATTTATGGCTCCTCAGAACCAATTTTGTTACCATCCAGCAAACAATGAAGGAGGGAGAATTACTTCCTATTGTTGAGATACATCAGGTGGCTCTCAGGGTGTTCTCTAAGGTAAATTAAACTGCAGAAATTCCAGAGATACTATGATCAGAGAGACTGAAGTTCCTGAACTCATTCTAAATGAGTGTGTTGGGTGGATCTTTGTAGCCAGATGAGGACAAGTGACTGTTTGCGTAATTGGAATAAGTCAAAGATGACTCTTCAGTTAAGACAGAAACCAAAGCTGATGCAGTACTTAAAGTATGACAATCATCTTTTCTTTCTGTGCTCTGCAGAAGCAACACTGAACCAGTCACCTGAGTCAAATCATTTGTCATTTAGCTTTTTCTTTCCTTTGGAAATATTACAGTACAAATTGAAACAGCCAGGGTTTCAGAAATAAAAACTTTCTGATCATTTTTAAAGATAAATGAATGATAGTTTTGTACATAACTTTTTGCAAGTTTGCATATTTTCCTGTTTATTTGATTTCTTTCTCCTTTGTTGCTTAGTGCGAGTGTTATTTGGTGACTGATTGTCAGAGGCAAATCATAGAATCATAGAATCACTAAGGTTGGAAAGGACCTCCGAGATCATCAAGTCCAACCATCAACCTAACACCACCATGCCTACTAGATCGATGATGTGATTTGCTTTACACAGAGTCGTTCTGAATCCATAAAGTACACAATTACAGAAAGATTTTTCTCTGATCTATGTTCATAATAGTAAGATTTTGCTTGCACTGAGTTGCCAGAATAAGTAAGAAGTTTTAATGTGATGTAGTATTTTTTCCTCTAAAGAGTAAAGTGAGCAAACAGAATAAAAGTAGACCTAGCAAGGCAGTATAATGTGCATCTATAGTAAAAGATAAGGTGCTAATTTTAATGCTTTTTAAAACTAAAGAAGACTTCTGGCTTTACTGTTGGCAGATATATTGGATGAGCAGTTTGCAACTGTTTTTTTTTTTAAAAAGGAACTTTATTCAGAATAGGGGAAATAAAATTGCAAGACAGATTATATTTTAAGGCTCCCTGCCTTAATGTGACCACTTGATTAGCCAGTGTACTGGAAGGGAAGATTCCTTTGGAGGTAGTGTGATGTGATAAGGTATTGTAATGTGATGAATATTGCAAAATTGATCCCGTTATAATGGAACAGTAGACGCTGAGAAACAGTCACACTTTTTTTAGTTTCCTGCATTTTGATGAAAATCATGATGAAAACTTTATTTGAAATAAAAATTCACTCTGCCTATGGTGTCCAAAAAGATGCCCTATTTGATTGCATCTTCTTTGGGCACATTACTATAATTATTAACTGTTTAATCCCATCCTGGAATTCTACTCAGGATACTATATTTTAGCACAAAATGGAAAGTTCTGCTTCCTTGAAATTGTATAGATGAATGACTAAAACATATATTCCAAAGCTCTTAAAGGGAGGTTGCTCCTTGGTTCTGAACCTTTGCAGTAGATGCTGTATTTTCCAACAAGACCTTAGTGGTCCCATTTGTTAAATACATTTGTCTGAGTCTTGAATCAAATTAAGCATGTGTATAGCTGTTTGCAAGTTCAGGGGCTGTTTAGTGAGACTGAATTTTAAGGAAAAAAAAAAGTGGTAATAGAAATAATGTACTATTTTTTGTTACAAAATATGTAAAAGGGAATAATCAAATTGAAAGAAAACAGAAATAGCTAATACTTTATTATACAGTAATGTCTACTGCAATATGCTATAACTTTTGCTCAACTAATCGGGAACTCAGTCTTGAGTTCCTCCAGACGATGAGGTGCGCAAGAATGAATACATTTGGTTTTGTTGTTGGGGTTTTTTTTGGGGGGGTTGTTGTATTTTTTTCCTTTGTGATGATTTTCAGAACACAGATACCAGTGAAGAAAAATATTTACAATCTAACTACTGTAAATATTTTACAAAATGTCCATCTGAAGCCCTTCAACCTCTGGTAATTAGAGGCCATACCGTGGAGACTGACAGGGTAAATTACCAGTTAATGTTTACACAACAAAACATATGCCCGGTACAATATCCTACACTGATGTTGCTGAAACCAGAGTCCGGAAATGTACAGTGGAAACAAGACATGGTACTTTTCTTGTGCCAACACAAACAACAATTACAGCACAGTGTGAGAGAAGTCATAAGAAATACTACTGCATATCAGTAGTTCAACAAAGTCAGCACTTTTGTGTAATTGCAGGGGAAAAGGGCTGAAAAACATTAGAGATCTCAGCAAGAAATGGCCCTTTATACTTTTAAACTGATCCTTGATAAAACAATGCCGGGGTCATGAGAAGGCTACTCTGCCAATTTTGCTTCACTGTGGGATCCATTGACATCTGGCTGAGCTGCGGAAGCTGGAAAACTTCTTTAATATTCTCTTGACAGTAAAATGGACATGTGGAAAACATTCTAATCTGTTAATCTTTGGTGCTCCTGAAGAAAAAGGACATTTGGCTTTATACTTTGTGATGATAAATATTAAGTCTCCAGATCTAGCTGTAAATAAGTTAAAATCATCTGAATGGAGAATCCAGGTATTATTTTCCAAATATGGGAGAAGATGGATATGCACCTGTGTAATCCAGATGATGTAATAAATGCCAGGAGGTTTTTTCTAAGGGTAGTTTACCATACGTCTTGGCAATCTGCTTTTCTTCATGCTGAGTATGTTTTGTCAATGAATATTGGGGAGCAGAATCTGTGAACTTCCTTACATCCTATTTACTAAAATAGAATACAGTACTGATTCACACAGGGGATTATGAAATTAGAATTAAGGGAGATTCAAAACAGTAGTTATGTCTGAATAAAAAGTGCAGGTTTTATTTAACACCATTAGCTGTACAAATTATTTTTGGCCTAGACTTAAAATCTAATATGGAATGATAATAAATGATGGAGGTAAACAGCTTTTGAGCTGGAGAGAGGATGCACAAGTCTTCATTTCTGTTGTGAGATATATCTCTAGAAATGAGACAAGGAATCTCTCACATTAGAAAATAACTGGTGTGAGCATATACAATGTATTGTTAAATATGAAGTATCTATTGTGTATATTAATATAAAATGGAGAAGATACCATAGATGGTGGAAAAACTAAACTAGAAATCAAAATTCTGCACATCCTTATAGTACATTTTAAATTAATCTGAACAGCGAAAACAATGCATAAAAGTAACCCTTCTATACACTTGATGAAAGTTAAAGTGATTTCCCAGTTCTAAGTAGCAAATTACGTCCTTATAACACATGTACCCTGTTGTAAATGTGTGTCTTCCTTTAGAAAACTTCAAGTATCTTCTTTTGCAAAATAAGGCTCTAGAATTAACAGAGCTGGTGCCTCTTTCCACCCCCCCATCCCCCCCGCAAAATATGAAAACTAATAACAGTTAAAAAGAAGAAAACAGACTTTTGTTCTCTGATAAAATCATGTCCTTTTCTTTCTACCCACTTCTTAATGAATTCTGATATTTCATTGATTGTTATTGAGATCTGCAAGAGGAATCAAATCTATGAACTCCAACTGCAGGTCAGAACTAATAATAATAATAATAATGATACAGTCTTGAAGTCCATGCCCCGCTCAAACAAGCTCCAGTGAATAATAACTTCAGAAAAGTAAGAATTAATCCAATACATTTTTGTGCAGTTGAGGAGTTTCAAGAGATCTGGGTTTGTATAAAATGCCAGACTCTTCTTAGAAATTAAGCTGTGCTGTTAGAGCTTTTTACCTTGCTCTTGCATAAGGAGATTGAAAGTCCAGCAAAATCTGATTAAAAAGTGGAGGGGCAAAGATGAAGTTAGAGAGGAGCTAGACTTCTCAGGGATGTGCACAGGACACACCACCATCCTGGTGTTTCTGAAGTAGCCGAAAACTTAAGCTTCAGCAGGATCTTCCATTTAGATGTTGCCACACGTTTGTGAAGCACAGCGCAGTTTGGGTCTCAAATGAGAAAGCCATAGCCAGGAGTTTTGTGGTTCACTGCCTGGGTGTCTCACATTATCCAATAGGTAGGGCATTTATTTAGAAGGAAGGTGAAGAAAAAAACCCGAGCCCCAAATATGATAGTACCACTGCTTGACTATTGGATATATTTGTGTTTGGATGCATGTGTGTGGGGTTTTTTTAGCTCCACTGCTGAATCGGCTCCATTTCTAAGTCAGGTAAATCTTTCTGGGATGGTTATTGAGAGTGGGGAAAAAAAAAAAAGTTTGACTCTGGCCTAGCTTGATTTCTGTTAAATAGGTGAAAAGGTAAGGAAGATGTTACAATAATTATAACAGTAACCTGAGCAACTTTCTGGAAAGCATAGGTACTGCCATCAGAGGAAACATGAGATAGGAGTAGTCATCTATGTTAAATTGTAATGTGCAACAGATACTTTAATAAGTTGTTGCTGCCATCGTGTTTGGAATTGTAGCCAAAACCAGCAGACGTTCCAGCCTGTGGCAGAGGTGAGGGAGACTTGGACTGAAGGATATTTACCAACTGCTCCCTCGCTTTGTGTATCATCACATCCAGGAGAAACAAGTGTAGGTCTGTTGTCAAGGTGTGAGTTGGAACAATACTAAAAGTCACTAGTATCTGAAAAGATCTTTTCACTCTAAATGTGGAAGCCCATTATGCAGCTGAGATGGGAAGCACTGGGTGAAGCTGAATTAGTTGTGGAAGAAAATGCCCTTGTACTAGAACTAACAAGCATCAATGTTAGTGTCCAACAATGTAAACTGAGGTTCTCACTTTTAGTCTGCTTTATCATTCCTTGGAGAAAGCTACACAGAGGAAGACAGAGAAGACGCTGACCTTAGCATACGTTTTCAGACACCCAAAGAACCCACTGGAATTCCTGATGGGGTCCCTTCCACCCATGTTGGTCCATTGAGCTTCCCCAGCTTCCATGCCAAGGAGTCAGTGGTGGTTTTCAGACTGTCAAGACCACACATGTTGTATGGGTGATCAGCCCCAGACAAGGAGCTGATACTTCTGTAGGACTCCACAGCACATCTGGAGATGAGCCCCGGGGACGCGTGGGAGGTCCCCATTTTTGCTGAGTGGCAGGTGGGTGTGATTTTAGAGATAATATGGGGAATGAAAGTCAAAACAAAGTGGTTTTTGTGGGTGGGTGATGTTCCTGGCTCTAGGGGAGTCAGGTGCTGCTGTGTGAGGGCTCTGGCTGAATTGAAGTCAGATGGGATTTTAAATGCTGTTACTATTTTGTTCCTTTAGATACCCTGATGCAAACATACCATAATACTACAGTGGAATGAAAATAGCTCTGCTCTGCTTTCCCAGCTTTCTTACAAATGCCATCATTGCTACAAGTTCATTTTATAAAAATAGATGTTTTCTGCCACCCACCTATTTTGTTTGCTCACATTGGTACAAGCTAGTGTCCTCTGCCACTTGGTGCATCATGCTGAAAGTGTTCTGTTTATACAAACTGAGGGAATTCGGACCTCCGGGAACAGTTTTGGCCACCCAGCTTAAGCTGCAGAATGAATCAACAGAAATTGGTCTTCCAGTAACTAGAAGGGTTGGGAGTTGGCAGAAGTTAACGAGGACTGAACAGCAAGATAGAAAGAATATGCAGATTCTGCATAACGTATAGATAACAATAAAAGGTGTGCCTAAGGTAGATGATGGGTTATATGTTCTCTGATTGTAGGAAAATGTAGTCTTTTTAGATACCGTGATTACTGTGATGCTCATGTCACATCTGCCACTTTCACTGATGGATTCACATGCTCCACATTTTGCACTTTGTGTACTGGATCAGTGCCTTTCCCTGATTCTCCGTACTAGCACCCTGTCCTTTTTCAATACTGTAAGTCACGGCAAAGTGCACTCTTTGCACCCTGCATCTCAAGCATCGATATTCACCTGTGGTTCCATCTTTCCTTTAACCCATTCTGAGCTGATGTCTCATAACTGAGCCATTATGATAATCGAGCCATTTTATTTTAGTGGATACATCTCTACTCTGCTTATCCTCCGTAAGCCATCCTTTGCAAAGTGAGTGGATTTTATTTCTTCATTGGACCTTTACTCTCAGCAGTTCCAAACATGCTTTTTCCAATCCCAGCAAATTTTTTCTTTCCCAGAGCAAACCTCAGTACGTTTACCATCAAGTTCATAGAATCATAGAATGGTTTGGGTTGGAAGGGACGTCAAAGACCATCTAGTTCCAACCCCCTGCCATGGGCAGAGACACCCTCCACTAGACCAGGTTGCCCAAAGCCTCATCCAGCCTGGCCCTGAACACTGCCAGGGAGGGGCCTCCACAACTTCTCTGGGCAACCTGTTCCAGTGTCTCACCACCCTCACAGGGAAGAATTTCTTCCTAATGTATAATCTAAATCTCTCCTCTTTTAGTTTAAACCCATTCCCCCTTGTCCTGTCACTGCACTCCCTGAGAAACGGCCCCTCTCCAGCTTTCTTGTAGACCCCCTTTAGATACTGGAAGACTGCAACTAGGTCTCCCCAGAGCCACCTCTTCTCCAGGCTGAACAAGCCCAAATCTCTCAGCATGTCCTCATAGGAGAGGTGCTCCATCCCTCTGATCAACTTTGTGGCCCTCCTCTGGACTCGCTCCAACAGCTCCACGTCTTTCTTAAGTAAACTTTTTGTCTTCCCTGTCCATTCAAATCCCTCAGTTTTTTGTTGTTTTTTTTTTACATTGGCATGTAGCAGGTGACAAAAACCCTGGTAATCACCTGGCTGCTTGTAGGGCACAGACAACCTGGAGCAGTTGTTGCATCTCTGGACTAGATGGTCTCTCCCTGCCTACCCCGAAGTTCCCCTTTGTCCTTCCTCTCTAGTTACCCTTTTCCCTCCAGATCCCAAGATTATTATCTTCTCTTCTCTACCTGTTTAGCTGGTCTTCTGACTGTGTCCAAACTTAAATCTATAAAATTAATAGCCCGCATTTTTAGATCAGATTATTTCACAAGACTTAGCAAGCAGACAAACTGTTAAAGCACTAGAGGTTAAACCACTAGAGCAGCAACTTCTGCTGAAGAGCATCTGGAGCAATAACTACTTCAGATCAGCAGCAGCTGAGTTGGGAAATGTGGCAGTGCCCTGGGTTGCTTGGTGGGCTAAGGCGGGGAGGCTGGAAAGTCACTGTCACTCGGACCATCATATCTTCATGGCTTTCGACGAGACCCTGAAATGTGTCTCCTGCTCCCCCTGCAGGTTTTGTGATGCTTAGCTGGGGAGCAGCTCCAGTTGTGTACAACCCCCAATTAGCAAACCCCGGTGTCTTGTAAATAAAACAGTGCACATATTCACAAAGCTGGAGCAAAATATGCCTGCATAAGCAATACTAACAGTGATTTGTGGACATCTGCTTCCCAATATTCATTTTGTTATGACTTAGGATTTTGATTAGGACTAAGCTTTCTAAAATCTCAAAAACAGTCTCATGTTTAATGGCATTGATTTCCCCCTAAACACCCGTGAAGGTTCTCTGAAGAACTGGTTCCACAGCACAGATCTCAGCTGCTTGAGCCTGCTGGTGAGAGGCTTTCTGTGCAGGTGATGCACTGGCAGCCAGAGACAGATTTTCCAACTCAATTTCAGAGAAATTGCTTCACAGTCCTTTGCTGAGGTGAAGGTAAGGAGCATGGTCAGCTGCTGCTCTCTTGACCCTCGGGCATTTTAGCTACCAGGCTGACCAGTCCCTGGCAGTAAAGGTGGAACTGAGTCCAGACCCTGTGATCTCTTAACATCAGTATTCTCATGTGAAATCTGAGCGTGCAAAGCTACAAGAGTATCTCCAAGAAGCTTGTGTTAGAATTACTGAATATTAGCATAACAAAGTGTTTTTCTTCCCCAAAACTTGTTCTCGGAAGTGGCCAACCCCATTTTTCACTAAAACTTTCCAAAACAATCCAGCCCGAGCCAGAGACGAGGCATGGAAAATATAAGACCCAGCAGTTAAAGGCTGACAAAGTAATAAACAACTGAAAGTAGGGCCTTATGATGGAAAGTGTTAGGGAACTTTAACTCTGGATGTCATTGCCAGCTTTGCTTATAATAAATGTGTCAGTAGCAATATGAAAAGATGTGTGCAATAAGTTAAAGGAGTGCTGTATTAACCTATTTTATGCATCATGTCTGCCCACAAATTGCTCGCATCTCAATATGCTTCAGGAGAAACGGGGGTTTTTTGGGTTTGGTTTTGGTGGGGTTATTTTGATGAATGTATTAATTTTCTAACTACATGACCTGGGAAATTATAGATTTTAATGTAACAGTGACACCCTGTGGTGAGTAGTGATGGAGTTAACTCTGAAAAGTAGTGTTTTCTTTTGTGGTGCATTAATCTTTAGCAGGAGCAGAAAGAAAAAGAAACAGGAAGGAAAAGTAGTTAATGTTCAGGGTTTTCCACAGAGATGTTGTCCCATTTTGTTGCCTAATATGTAGAAATATATGCTTCTAATTGCTCAAATACTAAAATAGTGTTTATTTACATACATTTGTTTTATTGAAATAAAGGGGAATGGCAAACTTTGATTTTAAAATAGTTGATAGTGTAACCCACAGAAGGGTCTCTACGGTCACAGCCACTTTACAAGGCGTTGCTGGCATAGTTATTTATAGTTCTGTGGTGATGGAGATTTCTCCAGGAGGGGTTTCCCTGATGGCATACCAAGTAGTGGTGGGTAGCAGACTGATGCCAGAGTGACACAATGATAGGACAGTACCACGCCATGCCAAGGGTGCCAGCTAGGCACTGACAGGGCTGCAGGGTTTCACCGCTGGAAGTGTTGGTCGTGTGCTGCCTTCTGTGTGGGCAGTCTTTGACCTAACGTGTGTAGGTCCTCCTTTTACTTCTTCCTCCCTTCCTTCTTCCTTCCTTGAACTCATGATGAACTAATATACTGATATTTTGTCGTATCTATGTGCATCTATCTTTAAGGCACTGGGGTACTGAACTTTACAATGCTGTGGCCCCTAAACTTTTTGGGACAACAAATCTTTTCCTACTTAATACCTATTTTATGTATACCTGAGTTCCTTCATATTACGCTTTCAAAATCTCATAGTTTAAAAAAAATCCTAATTTCTGAGAGGCCTGGTTTATAGTGTCTGATTTATGCCTTATGAATCCCTGGAGTTACTGATGCTGATTTTTAAGAGAGGGACAAAGTTAATTTTCTGTCAGCCAAAGCCAGGTTTAAATATCAGTAAGGAAGGAGACTGACTGTCCCAGCAAGAAGTTATGGGGAGGTAGTAAAGCAAACAGAGAAACATGAAGCATTTATTATTCACTGGCAATAATGGTTTCCTGTTAAAACTGGCTATTTGACAAAGGTGATGAATTTAATTCCTTGCTCTCTCATTGGGGAATTAGGAAATTAGCATGGGACAGGAGCAAAAAGTCCTCTGCCTTCTCTAGAGAGCAAGCTAAAGCTAGCCAGAGCTAAAGTTTGGAAAGTGTTCAAGAACCACTGTCAGGAATTTAGTGATTATCAAAATTCTACAAGTGTCAAAAAAGATTGGAGCACTTAAGCTGTCCTGGAAGCCAAGCCATTGTTCACCCCCTCCCCCCATCTATATGTAAGCAGCTCGGTGAGTGCTTGTCTAGGACATATCCTACGAAATGGCTGCAGTGCAACTTCTCATGAATCTGAGCACAATTTAGTGCCTGTCAGGAAGTGACAACGAGACTGTGGGCTTTTTAAAGATCTCATATTGACAGTGAATGTTTTGCAAGCTCAGATTGCTGAAAGGCTTGAAACTCATTATCTCCTTTAAAAGCCTGACAAATACAGGACATGTGATGAAGGAAGAGGCCTTGTTTTACACATTATGTCAATTTTTAGCTTTTCTTTTAGAGCCCCTTATGCTTTTAATGGCTGAAAGAGCAAAACAGCTTCATAGCTGCTCAAACTTGCAGAGAAGTTATTTATTAGGTGCTATTTCAGACTCTGTGCTTGGACAGGCTGGGCTGTAATATTAACCTTCAAATTAGTTAGTAGTGCTGCTGAAGGATGTTTTCCAACATCTGGTTTTAGCACTGTTAGAATGGAGCTTGGAGTGTGGATTATTTAAGGACTTTTTAAATGGGGCCACACTGGAGATGAACTGCAGTCATTCTGCATATGAATCTGAAAACGCAGTATATTTGCCTGTACTGCATGCAGGAGCAGACCAATGCAGCTGAGCCTGCTGCTGAAATAGCAGTAAGTTGCAGTAGACGTCTTCCCGGAAGTGTGGTGAAGAGTACTTTAAAGCACAGTATTTTAAAGGCAGAGACACCCGCTCACTGCATGTTAATAGCACTAATTTGAAGATGCGTCAGATTTGGAGGTCAGTCAAAGCTTCTGCATTATATACACTGTGTCAAGACCTTGTCTACAACTGGCTGAATGTTAAAATGGCAAATCCATCCTGATACAGATACCATTATAGAGACATAAACATGTTTATACACTGATTCTGGGAAGTAATGGTTTAAGTGACCTGTACTAGCATGAAAGCCACAATACCGAGGATGTTATCAATGTAAAACTGTGACTAGACTTTCTCCTTTTTCTGTTTAGCCAGAATAGTTGATAGTTCAAAAGACACAGCAATTATCATTGTCCCTCATCTGAAGGTTACTACTCTCACTGCTTCGCCAGCAGAAGACATCATTTTTTTATGGTCTTGCGTGTATGTTAGACAAAAATAACTGAGCTCGCTCCAGCTCCAGTGCAGGTAGTTTGAGTTAACTCAGATGAGGTGCCCTGGTGACAGAGGATGCAGAGAAGGCAGAGTTACTGAATGCATTCTTTGCCTCTGTCTTCACTGCTGCAGACTCTCCCCAGGAGCCCCAGACCCCTGAAGCCCCAGAGGAAGTTGAGGAAAAGGAGGAGTTTCCCTGGGTTGATGAGGACTGGGTTAGGGAG
>VWZZ01002131.1:202234-287986 GCA_013399095.1 Psophia crepitans | reverse complement strand
GTGATGTGCTCTAGGTGGTCCTGCCCTGGCAGGGAGGTTGGACTAGATGATCTTTCAAGGTCCCTTCCAACCTCTAATATTCTGTGATTCTGTGAGGCTGCCTGAGAATACTAGGATGTGCTTAGACAAAGACGTGTGTTTCATGTTACCTTTACGCTGCTGTGGTATTCCCATACCCCTACATGTATTCACACTTTCAAGAACCAATGATAAACAACATGTACCCCGGTGTTACGAGACTTGCACTGCAAATGCACCATTATGGTGGCATCACAGGTGTTTTTACAAGCATATTAAGAAATTAATACATATATATGTCCAATGCCTTTAGAAGACACACCCTTTTAATGCTGGCAGTGTATTATAGAATAGAATAGAATAGAATAGAATAGAATAGAATAGAATAGAATAGAATAGAATAGAATCATTAAGGTTGGAAGTGACCTCAAGGATCATCCAGTCCAACCATCCCCCCACCACCTATTACCCACTAAACCACGTCCCTAAGTACCATACCTAACCTTTCCTTAAACACCCTCAGGGACGTATTGTTTCTTGTTTCTTCTCAGTGTCCAGTCCAGAGCCCTGTGAAGCACTGGAGCAGGCTACTGATAATGATATAGGTGACACCCCACAGGAGGAGGTTCTCCCCAGCTTCAAACTGGCAAACTTTTCTGGCTGTTTTCAGATGCCACTTTAATTGTCACCAATACAATTTAGTTGATATTTCTCCCATTTTCACCCAAGGACAAGCATTTCATGAGATAATTCACTGGGGTTTGAAAGTGGCTGTTTATATGTTACTAAAATTGTTTCTGAGGCTGTCGATCTTCCTTTGAACAGCTGTGGTGTATGTACCTCAGCACATTATTTTCCTATCGCTTTTATCCCATGTAAAAGTTACTGAAAATAAGTACATCAAGAAGAATGCTCCAGCAGTTATGACAACCTGACAACTGGTGGGAAACTCCACGAAGGACAGTTTCTTCTACCCTGAAACAGGCATTTCTGATGGAAATCTTAAAATCAGCCTGAAAGAGCAGGTGTGGTAGTGGGGTGCATGCTTGTATCATACCAGCACTTCTACATGTTAGCCTCCCTTTTCCCCAGACCTTCACCGTACCCTCAGTCTTTCCATTAAGATGCCGTAGGTGTATTTCTGCAGGTACACTTGCAAGCCTAAGAGCTCCACTGTCGAGCTTGGAGCAATGACTTCCAGAGTAAATGTATGAATCTTAGCAGGTAGTGCAAAAAGAAACAGAATTTCCAGTTGAAAGCTATCATAAACACATATCCCCTGTGTATTGGACACAGATGTGTTGTATAACACGTTTTCTGACCGGTGGGTTACACAAACAAAGTGTGTGACAAGTGACTGAAATGTGAAACATGTACTTGGGTGATTCACTCCATAATTCACAGATTAGTGTACTTTAAAGTACAATATCCCTTCTTAGAGAGTCTCATTGTGTGAGCAATATTAAACAGTACTGTCTTGCCTGTCACAGTTATGTATCTCAGCTCTTTTGAGGTCTTTATTACAAGCTTTGAGCAGCTACCTAGCTCAAGATAATGTTCCCTGCCTGAGAATAGGACTTGGGACAATGCTTCATTGGATGACTTTTTATTATTGCCCCCCAGAAATGCTGGAACTTCACAGAGCCTGTAAGCCCAATGATAAAACTATGGAAAGCACTGTTGAAACTAGAAGCAAATACAACAAAACGTTAGGGAAGTTTATTTGAGACCTTAAAAAAATTCCAGTGATGGGTATGTTCAGAAAGGGGACTTAGCAACTGCAACATGCAGGACATCATCTTTTGAGTACCTTGCAAGCTAGTTGTTTTAATGGCTGTGCAGGAGAAGCTCAGGCTCCCAGCCTACCCTATGGAGACAGGTCCATCAGAAGGAGATCAACAGAAGTCAGCTTGCTGTGCAGCCAGGCCTCTAAGCTGATCTTACTGACTTGCAAATGTGAGTAACAGACATGGTTTAAGCTCTGAGTCTCTCTAGACCCAAAGTCAAAGTTGGAGTTTTGAAAAATTACCTCTGCACAGGAACTCCTGTCCTGAATTTGACCTGTGGTTGCACTCTGGTTCATTCTGGCTGACTTCTCCTTCTAAACTTTCCGGGTGTGTCTGCCTAAATTAGCCTTAGGGGGAGGAGAAGGTCTTTGAAGACCTGATGACCGTTTTCTGCCTAATGCAATTGCTTGCCTGTGATTATCTCTAGAGCCTGAATGCCTTCAAAGGCATCTAATCTTCTTCAGGGGGAAATCTGAAGAGCCTTCTCTGACAAGGGAGACCCAGTGTCCTGGATCACGTACCTAACATGTTAAAATAGAAACAAATGCTTCCCAATTTCAGCTTTATTTTTAAATCTAATCACAGAAAGAAAGCGGTGCAAGAGCTCACTACACAAGTCAGTGGGAATCACAGGCTTGGTTCTTTTCCTTCCCTGAACAATCTCCCATAGGAAATTTACCATTGTTTGTTGAGCGGAGTTGGTAACTGGTTTACTCCTCTTTATCTTCAATATGCTGAGAATCACAGAATTGTAGAATCATTTAGGTCGGAAAAGATCACCAAGTTCAATCATAAACTTAACACTGCCAAGTCCACCACTAAACCATGTCCGTAAGCACCGCCTCTACACATCTTTTAAATACCTTCAGGGATGGTGACTCAACCACTTCCCCGGGCAGCCTGTTCCAGTGCTTGACAACCCTTTTGGTGAAGAATTTTTTCCTAATATCCAGTCTAAACCTCCCCTGGCACAACTTTGAGACGGTTTCCTCTCATCCTGTCATTCATTACTGGGGAGAAGAGACCAACCCCCACCCCACTACGACCTCCTTCCAAGTAGTTGTAGAGAGTGATAAGGTCTCCCCTGAGTCCCCTTTTCTCCAGGCTAAACCCCAGTTCCCTCAGCCGCTCCTCATAAAACTTGTGCTCAAGACTCTTCGCTAGCTTCGTTGCTCTTCTATGCATCAAGTACTCCCTTACAAAACATTCAAAGATCAGAACATTTGTACCTGTGGAGAACTTCCATGATACCCAAGCTATTCAGTTATTCCAAACTTCTTAAAAACTAGGCTTTTGAATGCTGCTCCAGGACTGTCCTAGGATGTGAAATTTACTATTGTGGGAGCTATGTTTTCTTCTACACTGGTGAACATAATAAACAACGGGTCAGACTCACTGGGATAATGTTCTTTAAACTTTAATTTCCAGTTCATTTAAACTCATTAAGTCTTTAACAGATCTGCCAAAATTTAATTCTTCCTTACATTGTGGTGTTCAGTTTGGGTGAAAATACCTTGTAGTCTTCCTCTAAAACAAGAACCAAAAATTATCTACATAGTGGTTTCATGATTGCTAATAAAGAGGAAAAAAAGAAAATGAGAAGAGAGAAAATGCTAGAAGAGAAGTTCTTTGTGGAAGAATAGCCGTTAATATAAAACACATTTTAAAGAGTAGCTATCCCAAAGTCTTTTGGATGACATGTAAATCAGATGCTAATATTAAGACTTCCAACTTGCAAAGACTTGTGCTTAGAATTACACATTGGAATAAACGCGTTGATTGTATTTGGTTGGATGTAAGCCTTTGCAGGAATAGATGCAGGCTACTTAAAAACAACATGCAGAGAGATAAAGAGAGAAAAGACATAAAACTCCATTTGGCTCTGGAACAGCAATCATCTTATCTGCCAAAATCACATGTAATGGACCATTAGTTCTCTGTTCCACATCCTGTGTTTGAAGAGTCTTACCTTATAAAGGTGTCAGGACTAAGGCCGTTACAAGGAATTTACTCTGAGAAACACATGCATTTGTGGAGAAATGTGTATTCTATCCATGGTAACTAATATGTATAGCCTGCTATTTATGATTAATTATAAATAATACTCTGCGCTGATGGTACATTTTTGTGTTGTTATCTTCCAGATGGGAGTTGCCGTAGTGGATTCATCGGTTGCAGGACTGGGTGGTTGTCCCTATGCAAAAGGTGCTACTGGAAATGTAGCCACAGAGGATGTGATATACATGCTTAATGGTCTGGGGATCAATACAGTAAGATTTTTCTACTTTCTACTGGAGACTTTAAGGAAAACAAAAGTATTTTCCTTGAAAACATATGATACATACCTGACAATTACTTGTGCTGTACAGTAAAACATTGGGAGCAAATAGTTGTATTTGCAAACTCAGTGCTTTAACATGGCTTGACACATAACATGAACGATGTTGTCTTCACTAACCGTATAGAGTAGAACTGGTTTGCGTCTTTGACAAGAATTTGAATTACCTCCCTCTCCCTACCTGGAGATACGAGGAGCTCAGTAGCAACTGCTTTGAGTCATTGCTCTGCCTCAGTAACCACAAAAAAATCACTGTTGTAGACATTGCCCCAGAAGGCTGATCAGCTGTTCTGGAAAGACTGAGAAGGCCTCAGCTTTTTTCACAGAAGAGCCCCAGCACAGGACATTGCTTTTTCTCAGATATTCACTTAATATATTTCTAAATTGTGCAAAATCTCTTGCTGAGTTGCAAGCTTTACAGCTGTTTTTATTTCCAGCCCTGTTCTTGGAGGAGAGGGCAAAGCAGCTTATGTGTGCTGAGCTGAGCTTTAATCAACCATTTCAGTGAGTATCCACACTTCAAGAGCACAAAGTTAGTATCCCTGGCTTGGTTGGCGTGTTAATTATTCTGTATTCATGGGAACCAAGTAATGCCACCTTCTCCAAAGAATGTGCTCTTGGGTCTTCCATTGTTCTCAAAGTGTGGCATAATGAGTTTGTACTAACTCAAGCAATACAAGGACTTCAAGTTAGTCATAGACTTTGAGAGTCATGCTCATAAGAGAACATATAAATAGCTGCCAAAGCTGCTACGTGTGTGGTTTGTACAGAAAGCAACTGAAAGCCTGATGTCTGAAATACAACACTCTGAGTTATTGGGGAGCTTATTACTTGTCTGTTGGTGGCATGTGTGGCATGCATGCTGATGGAGTTCCTTGACATAAAAGGATCATGGAACTTGTTTCTGAATCGTACATCCCCTGAGTACTGTTGCATCATATTTAGTACCTTACACTGTCATGTTCGTCTGCTTTCATGTGCTCCTTAGGGACCTCTGGGTAAATGTCAGATACCTATTTAGAAAAGATTTAATCACAAGTGTCCAGTGTACAAGTGGACTTTGTTTTGAACTGTTCATATGTGCTTTGGGGCAGCTTTTTTTCATGAAGAAGGTGTTTATTCTTTTGAACCAAGACAGTTTTTTGGAATAAGGAGGAGAATTTGTGCATTTCGCTTTACACTGCTGTGCACTTAGGCTTTCAGCACAATCTTTCCTTAAAATACTCAATGATTTTTCCAAGTGACTTGTATCAAAAGGAACCAATAAAATAAAAATATCCTGATTAAATGAAAAGTACCTTGTTCTAGGCTTCTTGATAAGTTATATTAATCTGCTAATGATCTGGTGTCCAAACAGGAATCTAGCTTGTCCTGAAGATTGATGCCAAATCCCACAGAGATAAGAATCTCAACATGAAACATTTAGTTCTCCCTTTTTAAAAAAAATAGATTATGCAATAGCAAAACAAGGCTTTGCTCCTTGACTCTTTTCTGACCCGTTAAGAAAAGAGTGGTTTACTGGATGAGAGACATGGTGCCTCAAAATTATTACCTTAATATATGAGCTTTGGTCTTTGCAGTGCTGGTTGGTTTTGGTACCATGGCCAATTCTGTAAAATCATTGTTGCAAAAGTCTATTAATATGTCGCTTTTTGTATAATGGCACAAAATGAAATTATAAGTACTAATGCTGTCCATTTGCAAGGAGTGCTTTCTTATGTTCTATGCACTAAAGCTTTAATTTTGTGACTGAAGGCACTTAAAGTGTCAACCAAAGGATAGACAGTATTTAGGCGTACATTATTGAGTTCAGATTGACTAGATAGATCAAAATAATAATTGATGCTTGTTCTGTACAGTTCTTCAGAACATGTAGCCAAGAAGTGGCGTGTGAAATGAATGTCTAGCAGTCTAAATGTGAAATAATTTTCTAGCAGAGCCCATCTACAATGAGATTTCTTGGTTATACCATGGTAATGGATAGGTAATTATGTCATAGATCATTAATGTTTATGAAGCTATGTAGGGAGACATATACTTCTATGAAAACAGTTTCTAGATGGTTCCTGTGTAATTACAGTAATAATACTTGTGCTTATGATGCCTTCAAAGTGCTTGGCAAACAATAAGCCTTTCTGAGAAGCAAGTAAGTACTGTTAGCCTCACATTACTGAGACCGAACCTGAAGTTCAGAGAGACAGTAGACTTGGTATTTATGAATGCTGAATGAGAACTGATTCATTGAAGTCAACGGGAGTTAAAGGACTTTGCCTTCTGGCAGCAGCTTTTCTGACTTAAGGCACTTATCCAAGTTCATAGATACTATTGGAGGTACTTGACTTTGTGTTTCATGGTTTCATTCCTTGGTGTCAAGGAATAGTTCTGGATATATGGAGTGGTTACCAAGTGCACGTAAGTACATTTCTGAGTATCTATCTGAAGACATACTATTTTGACTCAGCAGCCTTATGAACACAGAATCACAGAATCACAGAATCACAAGGGTTGGAAGGGACCTTAAAAGATCATCTAGTCCAACCCCCCCTGCCAAGGCAGGGCCACCTAGAGCACATCACTCAGGAACGTTTCCAGTCGGGTTTGAATGTCTCCATAGAAGGAGACTCCACAACCTCTCTGGGTAGCCTGTCCCAGGGCTCTGTCACCCTCACAGTGAAAAAGTTTTTCCTTACATTAACCCGGAACCTCCTATGCTCCAATTTGCACCCGTTGCCCCTTGTCCTATCGCTTAGTGAGGCCGAGAAGAGCCTGGCTCCATCTTCCCCACACTCACCCTTAACATATTTATAAACATTGATGAGGTCACCCCTCAGCCTCCTCTTCTCCAAGCTAAAGAGACCCAGCTCCCTCAGCCTTTCCTCATAAGGGAGATGTTCCACTCCCTTGATCATCTTAGTGGCTCTGCGCTGGACTCTCTCTAGCAGTTCCCTGTCCTTCTTAAGCTGAGGGGCCCAGAACTGGACGCAATACTCCAGATGCGGCCTCACCAATGCAGAATAGAGGGGGAGGAGGACCTCCCTCGACCTACTGACCACAGCCCTTCTAATGCACCCCAGGATGCCATTGGCCTTCCTGGCCACCAGGGCACATTGCTGGCTCATGGTCATCCCCCCGTCCACCAGGACCCCCAGGTCCCTTTCCCCTACACTGCTCTCCAGCAGGTCAGTCCCCAACCTGTACTGGCACATGGGATTCTTCTTTCCCAGGTGCAAGACCCTACACTTGTCCTTGTTGAATCTCATCAGGTTCCTCCCCGCCCAGCTCTCCAGCCTATCTAGGTCCCGCTGAATGGCAGCACATCCCTCTGGTGTGTCAGCCACTCCTCCCAGTTTAGTGTCATCAGCAAACTTGCTGAGGGTACACTCCGTTCCCTCATCAAGGTCGCTGATGAAGATATTGAATAGTACCGGACCCAGCACCGACCCCTGAGGGACTCCACTAGTCACAGGCCTCCAACTAGATTCGGCCCCATTGACCACAACCCTCTGACATCTGCCCTCCAGCCAGCGCACAATCCACCTCACTACCTGATCATCCAGGCCACACCTCCTCAGCTTGCCCACAAGGATGCCGTGGGAGACGGTGTCAAATGCCTTGCTGAGGTCAAGATAGACCACATCTACTGCCCTTCCATCATCCATCCACCTGGTTACATCCTCATAGAAGGCTATCAGGTTGGTCAAGCATGACTTTCCCTTGGTAAAACCATGCTGACTGTTCCAAATAACCTTCTTGTCCTTGATGTGCCTGGAGACAGTGCCAAGGACAGGTTGTTCCATCACCTTTCCCGGGATGGAGGTGAGGCTGACCGGTCTGTAGTTACCCGGGTCCTCCTTCTTGCCCTTTTTGTAGACTGGAGTGACATTAGCCTTCCTCCAGTCCTCAGGCACCTCTCCTGTCTCCCATGACTTGCTAAAGATGATGGAGAGCGGCCTGTCACTACTCTTCTCTCATCCCTGCCTGTGGTTCACAACACTTACAGATGACACATTCTAAAAGGCAGAGATGCTTGTATTCCATTTAATGAATGTGAACTTTTAACATATGTTTATTATCAACACACATCACATTATACAGTGTTACAGTGCTGAAAATGTGAATTTTATGTAGTTTGGGGGTTTATTTTGCCATCTTCCATAATCTAACTACCAAGTATGTCTGTGGTGGTATGTTTCTCATTTCTTCCTAGTAAAAAAGCACAGATTCTCTAAGAATTTTTTAGATTTCATCATGTGCAATAGCATTCTACAAACTAAGCCTAAGTAGTGACCAATAAAGGATAAACAGAATGAGCTGAAATCACCCTTTTTATAACTGTATCAAAATGAGACAGTTATAAAAGTGTGTCTTTGAACAATATATTTTAGATTATGTTATATATTAAAGCTGATTGGAAACTTTGAGACAATTTCTTTTCAAATTAAAAATGATTTTGATTACATTTCTGTGAAGTAATTTCTATTCTCATTGCCATTTTTAGCCAATTCCAAGAATGAAAATGGCAAAGTTTACTGTAGAACATGGAAATAAGTGCTAGATCCAATTAAAGGATTAAGTATCTAAATCAAGTCTTGGTTTGAACTTGAGTGCATAAATCCATAAGTGTTATGAAAGTATATTTCTGGTCCAATACATCTCTCACTCTTTAATGTTGAGTGAGACACTTCTCTGAGTTTTATGTGACTGCTCAGTGTATTTGTAGTTCAAAGTCCCCTTTAACATCCCTTCTACAGGAACTTTACTAGCTTCTGAATTCCAGTTTTTGGAGGAAGTACTTACATCACTTACACGATCTAACTCTAACTAAACTAAACTCTAACTAAACTCTAACTAAACTCTAACTAAACTCTAACTAAAACTTTTACTGTATGTAAATAATCCAGGAGACTAATAATGCAATATTTTTTCCTCTTTGATCAGTGATCTGTTTCCATTTTAGCAATCAAGCAGCACTGATATGTATCTTATGTTAGTTAAAAAACAGTTGATTGCTCAAGAAACTTTTTTTTTTTTTTAGAACAGGCAGATCAAGCAGCTGCAATTTTTTTTGCTCAGTTCTGCTAGCAATATAAATTGTGATTTTGCATTGAATGGAACTTCTTCAAGAGGGAGATTATTTTAATTCAAGAGAATTCAGGATCCCATTTCTCACTCAACTGAATTCCCAATACAAATGTGTTTCCTCCATTTTTCTGAGCTGCAGATGGGGTACTTATAAGCATGAAGTTTCTTAGTGTTGGGTGATAAGTATGGCACGTATGTAGACACTATATTTTTTTTCCAACTTCTTCAAATTGTTATACCAGTTCTTTATCCCTGATTCTTTTGAGTTTAAAAGATGTTACTAGAATACTCAGTCCACTGGTGTTAGGACAAGAAATCACCCCCAAAGTGGCAGAACTGGAAAAGAACTGGAAACTGTGACTATTGTGTACATCACTGTAACTCTACTGATCTCCATTACCGACCTATAGAATAGAATAGAATATGATACGAATCAGGCCCTTTGTTTGCAAAAATTAGACCCTGGAGCAAAAAAACTTTCAACATGTGCATTTATTATTCTTTACATTTTTCACCTCTTTTTCAGGGAGTAAATCTTTACAAAGTGATGGAAGCTGGAAACTTCATCTGTACAGCTTTGAACAAGAAAACAAACTCAAAGGTTGCACAAGCTTCCTTCTGTACTGGAACTGTCAGTTAAATGGATTTTTTTTTGTTTTTTGCAGCTTAACTACATTTGTCATCTACCTTGACCAAGAACATTTATATTAAGAAAACAAATATAAGAAAAACATTTCAGCAAAGACCCAAATTTAGCCCATATATAACTTTTTATTATGGGAAGAGTTACTGTACTGTATTGTCTTGTCAAGAGTTGTCTGATTTGTGAGAAATACATGACTTTGGTAGAGGATCCTCTGTTTCGTACTTGTACAGATGAGAAAAATGTATAAACACCAGGACATTTTACCATGTTTTAAATTGAATTTTAGTTCTTTTCAGGAAAACTGAATAGAAGCAGCAAATACATAGTTAATTTTTAATCAAGATGACTTGTAGAACAGTACAAATATTTGCAGTAGTTTATGAGATCCCACACTGTGTGTGGCCATTCTATTGTGTGTTTTATTTATCTGAATCTTTACTTTTCATTTGTCAAGTCAGTTGTGTTATGAACATGGAGCCAAATCTGAATTCACCATAAGAATTTTTTAGCAATAGCACTTTTTTATTTCTGTTTTGTTTAACATCTGTTAAGTATATTGATGACTTTATCTTGTTCCAAGACTTTGTGGTGAATGGAAGTCTGCCAGATCCTTCAAATCTAATGCAAATTTCCTTATTTGTTTCATATGTTAAATTTGTTGTAGTTGCTTTTTTTTGTCAGCTGTATTAAAACCTAATTATATGAAGCAATTAAAAATTGGCAATGTTTTCAACTGTTATTCAAGGTGGTAGGGGTAGAAGGGGCTAAATTATTGTCCAAAGTCTCATAGAACACTTTTAATTTTTATTCTATAGTCTGTGAATGGACATTCTCACTTAAAAGTCATGACTTTTTGAGGTAATAACATTCTGCTGAACTAGCTTACATGAAGGGAATGACTTACAATTTTTCTCTGTGATCTACTGATAGTGATACTGTACTTCTCAATGTCTTAGTTCAGCAAGATGCCAGTGAACTGCATTGTTACTTTTAGATTAATAATGGACAAGTTCAAAGAAGAGCCTTATCCTATCTGCATATTGTTCAAATGCACTATGAAACTATTGTCATTTTTTCAGTCTGAAATGTCAGTACTGTTACTTGTGGTTGTGTAGGATTTCTGTAATTCTCTGTGTACTTAACCTTGATTTTTTCTGAAAATAGGCTGTTACCATGAAAGTCCAAAATCGTGGACTATGGTCCCTTCCCATATTTTCCGTTTTCCTCCAAAATGAAAAGTTGGAAGAAGGCAAGATGAAAGTAAGTGAAAGATAACATGTAAAGACGGAAAAGGCTGAATCATTTTTGTCTGGAACTCAACTCTGCCAAGTTACAGATGAGTCTCAGCTTGCTTTTGAAATTCCAGAGTGAACCTTTTTTGAGATCTTTAGCCAGTACTGTAGTTCAGAATTGGCACAGCTTAACAAAGTCAAACTTTGCATGCCATCTAACTCAAAGCTAGAAACTTGATATAAAACCTCTATCCTCTTTATGCTGTAATGATAGTCAAACCAATATAAACTACAATGTTTCACTCTTTTCACAGTAAGAGCCAAAGAATAAGCAAAGAGAAGTGTTTAGGTAAGGCAGGAAATATCTTGCCTATCAATCCAAAATACTAAATTGCACCCCTTCCTGCAGTATCTAGTGAGAAGACTTTCAAGTACTCTTAAGTGAGCACCCTGATTTGCCTGGCCTGCTCTGGATGGATAGTTGGAGCACCACAGAAAATGCTCTGTCCTCATTCTCCCATGTTTTAGCTGGGGCTTTGTTATTTAGCAGCCACTACAGCTCATATATCAAAATATGAACTTTAATAACACCGGGGTCTTGAATCACTCACAGATTTAAAAGTTCCATGATGGATTAGATCCAATGAAGAAATTAGGAATCTGCAGCAGTAGTTCAGTTGTACTTAGTCTCATAATTAGTGGTTAAGTCTAAATGAGGTTCTAGAATTGACATCCTGAAGACTTCCGAAATTCAGATGCCATTTACCCCTGGAGGTGAGTAATGACACTGTAATGCTTTCCTGTTTAACAATAAAATTTCCTCTTTAGTTTGCTTCTGTGCAGGCACAGAATTAGCTCATTTTGAGCTGAAGTGTGCAGTTCTCATGTAGGGCCTGGTGAGTCTTCTTCCATCCAAGACCCTGTGCGCATGTTTATGTGATATGAGCAAGACTGAGCTGCTCACAGAATGGAAGTGAAGTCACCCCTTGAAGAAAAAAGTAGTTGTTAAATACTAACGTGAATGTTGGGCTAAACAATTGATCTGAGATTAACTTGCTACTCAGCCTGAGGAGATTCAAATGTCCATATTTTGGTATCCTAATCAGTGGATCAAACCACAGGTCTATATACAGAACTGAAAATAACACACTTTCCAGTAAATCTGGATGAAATTGTGCCACTGGATAGGATGGAATTCAGAATTCCCGAGACCAACAAAAAAAAAGTCTCTGCAACAGATAAGGGTTGTTTTTTTTTTCCTTGGAGGTGGTGGTAAGGGCTATGGGCCTAACTATAGGCTATAGGCCAAGTTAGAAACCGAACTGATACTGTCCACTTTTTTCATAAGTATATTAACTACGGCATCTTAGATAAAAGGGAACGATTTTGCTAGTACCACAACTTTTACATTAAATAAAATAGCTATGTAGAACATGGACTGTAGAATAAAAGGCCTAGCTCTGCTCAGTTCTTTGAGAGTTCTAGACATGTATGTTCCTAACTACCATGAAGGATTGCTAACTTTGGCACGGGGAGACCCTTACACTCTGGAGGAATTTTCAGATATGCCTCTGTGCATAGTACATCCTCAGCTTCTCAGCATCTGGGCTGTCCAGCTGGCAGTTCTGAGGCTCTTAGAGGTCCCTGTGTTAACAGGGATGAACAACCTAAAATGCCTCGGTTCTTTATTGGGTCTGTTTTAGGAACTACTTGGGAGCTAGTGAAGAGCCTTAAATGCAGGTCTGTTATTCTGTAATGATGTGAGCATTTGAATAGATGAGCAGTCACATCTGGAGCCCGTGCTTTACCCACATGTTCAGCTTCAGCCACACAGTGAGTTATAGTAACCCAGGGTGGAGGTCACAGACAAATGGATGGTTTGTCAGGATCATTACGAGGGAGGAAGAAGCTTAGAGCCAGATTAAAAAACCTCCCAATATTTATATGCCAAGAGTGCCACCTGGGATGAATTTCGGCCTGTGGGTTCAGGTGAGCAGTCCCCACAAAATCCTTCTCTACTTGCAGTGTGACTGAGAATCCTGAGGCATCTCATGTTCTCGCTAGTAAAATCTGTTAGGCATGTAAAGTACTGCTGCTCTGCTTTCCTGGGCTGACATTTTGACTGTGTGGAGCGTTTTTACACTTAATCTTCGGCTTCACAAAATAGGCATGCATTGCCCTTAAGATTAACGACTAATCCAGTAGCTACGCCATGAGCATGCATCACTCACGCAGGCGGCTTCGAGTTCAGCGCATAATAAAACAGTTGAGACTGCATCCCTTCAAAAACATGGCAAGAACTGGAAGTGATGTGATGGTGCTACTGCTTTCCAGTGCTTCTGACCTTCTAAATCTCTATGCTTATATTCAGAGTGACCCACCACTGGTGGTGCCTGTTCTTTTAGTCCCTGTCATTGTCCCCCACTGAGTACAGTGCTGTGACTTCACCCTGAAGTAACCCTCTGGCTGCTGAAGGCTTGCATCCAGGTGTTTGTCTTCCATAGGCTGGTGTCCCTACTAATATGTAATTATAAAAATTGTGTATATCTATTTGTTGAAAGGTATCAAGAAAAAGCAATAGAATGCTGAGTATCATGACCACTCTGTTGGAATGTGGGGACATGCTGTCTCCTTCTCTGTTTTTCTGATGGTCCTCTGTAAATGCTGCAAAGGGGAGAGCATAAACTCTGAGAGCATGCACGAGAGAAGTCTTATCAAAGAGAATTAGATGTACCAAGATATTGACTTCTCTGCTTCAGAGACTTTCTTCTGTAGCTCACTGTATCAAAATCACTGCAGAGATCTTACAGAACAACATGGAGATCATCTTACTTGTGCCAGGGCCATGGAGTATGTAAACTGGAGTTCCCAGGGCAGTCTTTGGTCTGAGTCCTTGTCTGAACTCGTGAAGGTTCAACAGCTGATCAATGCCATGTTGCTGGAATTTGCTTTAATACTTTCACAGTAGTTTTTCCCATGTTGTTGGCAATAGAAAGTCAAATACAAGAGATTACATTGTTCTAGAGGCATGGCTGGTGTGCTTTTTTGGAGGAGACGTTCCATTAGTTATGGGCATAATTGTTCTTCAGTGCCTTGCACAAGACAGCAACAACATGGATCCCATACTACATGGATCCCTAGTGCTAATATCTTTCGGCAGCACTGTGCTTTGTAGTTTAAACTTTTATGCTTTAGAGCAACTTGGCTCTGGACCAGAACTTCAGTGTTTCTCTTTCATGTATAACCCGAGTTTATGGAAATAAGAAGTGGATATTCTGGTCTTGTGAATAAGTCCATAGAGGCTTTGGCTAATTTTCCTTCCTTAATAGTAACAGTTCAGTCACAAAATGAAGGCTACAAATCTATGAGGAAAAATTCCTATGTTTGGGATCAGTGCTGTTGCAAAGAAAATATACTTTTCCAAAGAGTTAGTGTGAATGTATAAGATCGGCCTATTTTTTCACAGAGTTATTTTTAAGGGGTGGAAATATTGTTTAGTTACTGTGAAAAATGAGGATTCTCTGCCACTGAAATTTTGTGTGATTTCTCAGGCTGCCTTAAGTTCTCTTTATTGATGGTGAAATGTCTAGAGAACTGACTAAATGGAGGAATCAGTCTGGAGAACTGCATGAAAGACTCTTGCTTTCCAGTTCTTGACTTGCTGATCAATGCTTTTCTTTTATGTTATATTTTTGAAGATAATTTTTCCCTATGGTCCCGCTGCAATGCAGTGTTGATCTTTGTTGCTGCAATAACACAGCAGGCAGAAGGACTACAGCCAAAGTCAACTTAGTCCTTTGAAACTGTTGTCAAAGAGATGATATGTTTGTTAAGGAATTGTCATGTACGCTCTTGGTAAAATGCATTGGTGATTTTGCAATATGTGGTGTTAAAGCTGAAATAAAATCTATCTCGGTGTTTATTGAAACTGATATGCTCGTGTATTATGCCAGACTCAGCAGCTCTGACTACCCAGCTCACACGTTCGGCATTAGTAAATACAAGCTGCCACTCTGACGTGTACGCCTGTGTTGACTTTGTTACCTTGTAATCCATTTGGAGGACATTTTGGTAGGACTACCTTTTTATCAGTTTTCCCGTGTGCTTTTATAGCTGACAAATCTCTTATAAGTTACTAGGGAAACATTTCTTCCCTCCATTAACTAAACATGAAAAGCTACAGCCAGGAGTGGAGGTAGGAGTCAAAAAATTCAATGAGGCATTATCTAACTTCAGATGTTCCATTGCAGAGCAGAAATCTGTGCCCTCTAAGTGATGTCTGTGACCCCCTGTGCACTTCATGGGAGGCTGAATGACTTCAGCATGTGGTCTGAAACATCAGTATGTTGATGAGGGACCTTACTTGGAAAAGTCAACAGTAAAATTCCTTACCCCATGCTACCGCCGAAGTGCCTCAACATGAGGTGCAGACAGTTGTCTTTACCAGCTTGAATCCAAGTATTCTCCCTGGTGGAAAGACACCCACAGTAATTTTGTGGAATGAACTGAATGGTGTTCTCTCTTTTAAGGCACCGACTCAGGCATGGTGATGCTGCTTCCATCCATCTTCTGTGTTACTAGCTTGATCTGACATCTAGCTCAGAGTAGCAGGGTGCGATTCCCACAAAGGCCTGAAAATGCTGAGTCTCTCCAACGGCTGTCTCTCCATGCAGCCCATTCTCTCACCTCCCAAACAGGTGAGGCAGCTGAGGACAGCCTGCCTTTTGAAGAATTCAAGACTCACTGTGGCAAGACAGAAGTGGAGACTCAGACTTTACAGTTTTGTAGCTTCAGCGTAAGGAACATCTACTCTTGCGTATTTGTCTCAAAATCTTTACACATTTAATTCAAAACAATCTTTAGATAAACTGCATAAACAATCTTGAAAGAGGAAACCGTGGAACCCAGTATGCCCCCTTTCAGATGAGAGTGGTGTGAGGCTAAAATGTATGCTGTCTGCCTCTCGCCCAGTCAGTCTTCATTTCTCCACTCTGCGGTGTCCTAGCTCCAGTGGAAGGGGAATCAGCACCATGTCCTTACCCAAAATGAGACTTAATTTTGCTCAGCTGGGAATTAGGTGCCAATGCCTGGTTTCAGATGAAAAGATTTTAATGACAAGGCTGTTACAAAGATACTACTTCTTCTTCCATCACGAAACTGTTCATCAAGCAGAGTCTAATCATGATCGCCTGAATACAGATAATCCCAGCAGAAATTCCTTTATTTAATAATTAATGCCTAGGTACAATTGACAAAATACAGTATCACTAGAAAATATGAATCGAGCCTGTAAAATTACAGAAGCAACACAATAGCCACTAAATATCTTGCTGTCTTTCAGTGTGACTCACCTTCTGCTTCAAACACCTTTTACGTACTTGTGAGTCTGTGTCTAAGCACATATATGAGGAGAGTTCATAGCTTCTAAATGTAAGATAATAAGAAAACAAAAAGTTTGTAAGACAGAAAGTTACAAGAGATGTTTTTACGATTGAGGTTTCATTAAATCAGAATATAAATGGATTTCTTCAAACTTTGTGACACAGAGGGTTCAGCATTGCATCATTGTTTTTTGAAGTCAGACTGAAAACCAGCACAGGGTTCACTTCATAAGTATTTTTCTTATCTAAAGAAATGTTTTCGTCCAACACTGATGAGGACATGTTCTCTGCAGTATTTTCAGTTTGAACTTTTCCCTCTTTATGGTTTTAAGATGAAGACTGTTAATATACCACTTTCAAAATACCTACATGATGGGAGTAAACTAAATGCTACAAATTTCTGGACTGATATAGGAGATCATTTTGATTAACAAGCTAACCAACTTTCCACTTTTCTGTTTTGTTTTTGTCCAAAGCTGATTTAGCAATGAGATAGTATTTGATTGCAAAACAGGAATGAATTTTTGGGTTTATGCAGGTCCTAAAGAAAGAGGAAATGCATGTTGCAGTAATTGTTAAAAAGCTCTAATCTTTCTTCAATAGAACTGCACACCTAAGATTTTGCTTCCACACTGAATCATTTCACAAGCACCAAAGCCACAAGCGAAAGTCACACTAAGAGCAGAGATTCGTGCTCTTCTGATCACACCATAAATTTCTAGCCCTAGATCTGAATCAGTCATGTTCAAAAATGGAACTGAATTCAGCGGAAGCAGTGTTTCATTCCTGATGCTGTTTGTTGCTTGAGTTATGTTTAGTGGGAATTCACACAAAATTCAACTTAATCAAATTAAAAATAAAATTAATTCAGCAAATGCTATCCTAACAAGACAATACATATGCTACTTATGGTAACAGTTGTATAAGAAATGCCAGTCCATTATCCTGTGCTGACCAGAGCTGGTTTATTACGAAGACATAACAAGGAGAACCAATTGCTAGTAAACAGAAGCTTCAATCTAGCAAAACAGCTCAGCTAGGGGGAGAAATGCAGAACTCATATCCAGAACGTGGGATCCAGGATAGCATGTTAGGGACCACAACTCCCCGTACAGTGCACAGGGAGAGGGAGGCACTTGGGGTGTTGCCCAGAGACAATGAATAGGAGACACAGGTGATGAGATGGGTTGTAACTTCTCTCTCGGGAAGCAGGCACTTCACCCCTAAGCAAGTGGCAAGTGGCTCTCTCCACAGAATCACAGATTCACAGGTTGGCAGGGGTTGGAAGGGACCTCTAGAGATCATCTAGTCCAACCCCCCGGCTAAAGCAGGATCACCTAGAGCAGGTTGCACAGGATCACGTCCAGGTGGGTTTTGAATGTCTCCAGAGAAGGAGACTCCACAGCCTCTCTGGGCAGCCTGTGCCAGTGCTCTGTCACCCTCACAGTGAAGAAGATTTTTTCTCATACTGAGATGGAACTTCCTGTGTTCCTGTTTGTGCCCATTGCCCCTCGTCCTGTCACTGGGCACCACTGACAAGAGTCTGGCCCCTTCCTCTAAACAACCGCCCTTTAGATATTTATAAGCGTTGATCAGATCCCCCTTCAGTCTTCTCCAGGCTAAACAGACCCAGCTCTCTCGGTGTTTCCTCATACGAGAGATGCCCCAGCCCCCTAATCATCCCGGTAGCCCTCCGCTGGACTCTCTCTCCAGTAGTTCCCCGTCTTTCTTGAACTGGGGAGCCCAGAACTGGACAGAGATCTCCAGCAGTGGCCTCACCGGGGCAGAGCAGAGAGGGAGGATAACCTCCACAGGGCACTGAGACCACAAAATACTTTCTAAAATGACTGTATCCAAATTGGAAAGGCACTCTCATTTCTTCTTGAAGGAGGAGAAAGAATAACCAGTTTCAGCAACCACATACTGGAGCCGAAGCATTAGCTCAGATGGTCAGAGTTTTCATACTGAAAATGGTCGTAATCCTGATCTTTGCCCCAGCAAGTGCTCCACCATCAGCCGACCCCTGAGTGCTGCCTTACAAATATGGCATTAGGTACTTGGGAACCTGGGGTACACAACGTGTACATACATACATACTTTTTAACAGCTCTCTAAAATGTTTCTGAGTGGATTTTTTTTTCCTTTCCATCAGATGAGTTCAGGTCAGAGGGGCGGGTTTCAAAGATTGCCACTGCTAGGCAGATTGGTGCTGATACAGCATTTATACCACTGTCACGTGCGTCTAAAGACGTAGGAAATGTGCAGCTCAGGGGAGATCTGTGAATCTACGCGAACGAGAGTGAGTACAGTTCTACTTTTTTTTAGCTTGTGAAAGGTTTAATATGTGTTAATAAATACAAAAATCTTTTCTATGGTCAACTACAAAATTCCATAATTTATAGTAGTTTTTCTAGTATATATTTTATTATCGCATATGTACAACAGGCTGGCTTTCAAGAGTAGCCTTAAAAAGCATAAGCAATGGAGTAGTTCATCTGTGACTTTTATAATGGACCATAAATGTTTCAGAAGAATGGTCTGGCGAGGGACTTCTTGACTCATGTTTTGTTCTGCAGGCTCTGAAAACAAAGAATGTGGATGTATTTAACAATAAACTATACAGCTTTTGGTTTGAACTTTGGCTTAATTGAAATCAGTGGCAAAATTCCCCTCTTTTTATGATGAACACTGTGGTATAAAATAATTCCCTTCACTGTTATTAATGTGCTGTTCTTTCTTCCATCCCTTGTATTCTTTAAATCTGAGTTTTATTTATATGCTGATATTCCTGTAACTGCAAACCTAAAGAGAAAGCCTCTGTTCCCATATATCCTTGACTTGCCTTTTGCATTTTTCGGCATGATTCCTCTTTGATCTGCCTCTGAATTTAATAATGAAATTTGACTCAATATCCCTCCCACTATATATAGCTCCTGCTACATCATGTTCTGGTACCTATCATCTGACAGTGTAATTCTTGAAATCTGGCCATTTAATTTGCTCCAAGAAAATGTATCATTTAAGAAAGGGCCATGTTCATTTGACTAAGTGAATGCACATTTCTGTTTTCTTACCAAGCACTGGTGTACGGGCCGTTTCTCATACTGTGTGTGGGGAAATGTTTACAGAATCCTATCAGCAAAAGTGGCATTTGGCAAGAATATTAACTACAATAGCAGCATTCACGGTTCCCTTTCTAAATATGTTAAAATGCTGAATATTCTCATTTCCTTTCTGCGTTACCTCTGCCCGCTACAGGGCTAGGAAGGTGGCCTCGCAGAATTTTTGCATTCAGATTTCACCTTCCCCTGCCACGGGACAGGAAATGAAACCTCCTGAAGCCTGGGATCCCTGCACGAATGGAGGGCATTGCAGATACGCATCGTATGTCACCCCTCCCTGCTGACACACGCAATGTCAGTTCTTTCCATCACTGGGGCACGCTGGACTGTTTTTAAAGACAATCACAGTGCCAAGCTCTTAACTAAGTCAAAAGATTTTATTTCCTAGAAGCAATGATTAATATCCTTATTAAATTACCTGATCTTTAGGAGAGTCAACAGGACTATCCCTAGGATGAGAACGATGCAGGAGGAATAGGCAATAATGTAGACTGTTTCACCTATAAGTAGAAAAACAGAAAGCAGACATGAAACATTTACTTCTTTACAGTAATAGGAATCAGATCCGAGATCGCAATTGGAATGCATACATATGGAAATGAAAATCGCGATCATTTCTGACATAAGTAATTAAAAGGAGGATAAGGACTTAGAGGGTATGCCAATGGTAGGAATAACTCTTCCTTCACCAGTTGGTGCAAAATCATTTTCAGACTCTTTTTAATAAATACCAGCTCCAATAGCACTTTGCAAGTGTAGCAATACCTTTCTACTCTACTCCAGTGGAACAACCTGGTACTCTGATCTGTGTTTTGGAGACTTCTCCCCATGGATTTTAAGGCGTTAATTTTATTCTGTATATCAGAGGAGACCCGGCTCTTTCTTACCTTTCTTTTCATATTTTTTTTAACATATTACTATATTACTATAATTGCAGTGTGCAGCAATACTTGATCTAGAATCAAATAATTGTAAAATGGGATCTAACACTGTGTTTCTGGGCCCTCTGCCCATGGAGTTTCCTCTTTCTCTTAGGCTTCTCACCAAAAAGTCACTTAGGCGGTTTATGTGCTAAAAAATCCAACTATTGAAAAACTAGGACTTGTTTCAACTTTTGTTTTCCAAATGAAGAGAAACGTGTTTTTCCTGGAGGAATGAATCCATCAATTTCGATCAAATATTCTGAAGGAAAAGCTTCAGTTTAGAATGTAACATGAGTCCTGAACCTGGGATGGAGAGATGCGGAGGTTGGATGACTTGACAAGAGGAGTCATATCCACAGCCACAAGCATGAGAGCCCTCTGTTACTTTCCTGTTGCACTGATTCTGTCACGTTTATACAATTAAATTAGTTTTGTTTATAGAAGAACTCAAATGCAGAGGGCCTTAACTGTTCCCATACTGCTCCACCTTCCACAGTCAGTGAAACGTTCACCGAGGAAGAGTTGGAGTCCCGGCCCCATCACTGGGCCAATTATCTGGGCTATGACGAGGCCAAATTCTGGTCTCTGAACCAGTTATCAGTCATTATACGTTCTGTGTGTTGGTGTGTTTGTGCGTATGCACACACAGACCCTAAATGAAACATTTCTGTAATGTACAGTATAATACAGACAGAGGTGGTACGGAAACTGGAGCAGCTCCAGTAAGACAGAGCGAATATGTATTCTACAATGTGACAAGCAATGGGCAAGAGTTGAGCAGGGGTTGGACCTGTCTGGCTTTTATCACAGCATGACGCGTGCTTTTTCTCAAAAAGCTATACAGAAGACAAGTTTTCCAATAAAAAGACATGAAAGCAACAATTGAACCATCACAAATTGCACAGAATGGACGCACCACTTAATGCAGCAAGCTACTGAAAGGTATTTAATGTGGTGAAATTTTGAAAGTAGAGAGGCAAGGTCTATCTCAGTGCAGGACTGCTGATACCATACATTGAAAAATGGATCAGTAGTTAGTTCTCAAGTTACAACATTTCGGTAAGATTGTGAGTTTTAGGAAAAGAATAATTTTTAGGATTTTTTTGCAGTTTCTGAATCTTAATTGTACACTTAAAACTTTCTACAACTGTACGAGCAGTTGTAGGTGCAAAAGTTTCCTAAGTTTTTGAAGTGGAAAGTGAGGTTCACACATATTTAAGGCAAATAGAAGTTTTTAAAGTATATCACTTACCACAAGACTGGGAAAATTATTAGGAGCAACAGTCATGAATGCTTAAAAATGGGCTAATATAATTTCACAAAAAAAGTAGTATTTTTTCTCTATAAAGTTGGAAAAGGTATTTAATTTTGATAAAAAACTCTGAAATGATCAAATGAGATCAAAATGTTCTAATTTTTGTCAAAATCTTACAAAAATGCTCTGGTTTTGGTGAAGTAATTGCTGCTAAAAGAGATGTTACTTATAACATTTTTAGTCCTGTGGGGAACACAAGAAAGATGTTAATCATGAGACCATGCTAGAAGCTATGTATTTTCTCCACCTACTGACAAGGGAGGGAATTTGTTTGGCTAGGAGAGGGCACAGTTTTGTGGCTGATGAGCTAAATCTTCATTTTATGTATTCTTTGAGGTTTAACTACTTGAATGTGCTTATTCATCTTCCCTTAAAAATATTGTCAAGGTGTGTCTTTCTTCATAGACGTTCTGCTCTTCTTTAAAAATCCAAAAGCTCTTTAATCACTTGTGCGAAATGTGAAACAGCGCTAGGGAAGTTAAGAAATATCGAGATGAAATTTTGGCTCCATTCATCCCAAACGTTGTCCATGCAAACTACCAGAATCCACATTTCAATTCCTGTATGACATAACAGGCTGTATTATCCCATTTTGATCTCTGCGTACATGGTATTGATCATCTGAACATGATCTAACATTGAGTTAAGGCTTTAAAACCAGTGTCCTAAACGAACAATAAAAACACTGACTGTCATTAGGCACGTTTGTAGCTATGGCTCAGTAAACAGCCTTAGCTCTCGTGCTCTGTGCATATCCACAGTTCGCTGGAATCATCGAATCATTTAGGTTGGAAAAGACCTCTAAGATCATCAAACCCAACCGTCCAACCTGCTCTGGGCAGCAGGTAGATCCATCACAAACATTAAAAACATGATTAAAAGAATAATTTCCTATTAGCAGAAATGGTAAAAAAGGTAGTGTAGATAGCATGCCTATGTCATTATTCTTCTAAGAAACAGCTGTCCCTGCTTCAGTACTCCCCTTCAACTGACTGTGGTGCAGGAGAGCAAACCGGGTTTGGGTTCTCTTGACTAGGTGGAGAAAGGGATACAAATATCTGGATGTATCATGGAGAAAGAAAGGCACACGTGGTGTCTAAAGACTATAATAGAAGGTGGCTAAAATACAAGATGTTTCCAGATGTTTCAGAGAGTGAATTGTCACAAGTGGAGAGCAGTCATTTCCATTGCAAGAGGAAGGGTTGTGAGGTGCTGAGAGGACTGCTCTGTCTGTGGAGGTGGCCTCTAGTCATGAGACGCTCATGGACTCGATGATCTTAAGGGTCTTTTCCAATCAAAATGATTCCATTATTCTATTCTATTCTATTCTATTCTATTCTATTCTATTCTATTCTATTCTATTCTATTCTATTCTATTCTATTCTATGACCTTCTCAGCTCAGGGCAGGTCTATAGCAGGGCCACTGCAACTGCATGATGCATGTCTCGCCCTTCATAAGATGGGCTGCAGACCTCAAGGACACAATGACTGGGGCTGCCGGTACCACTGAAGCATCATCTAGAGCTTTTTTACATAGACACATGGACATTTCCAGCTATGAAGTTCAGTAAAGGATAGCTGTGGGCTCAGCAGCTGAAACAATTAGTGGGATTACACTCTTCTGTAAATCTACGTGCTTGTGTATATATAGTGAAATGGCTGTGAATATTCGTTGGACAGATTAATTCTGGCTGGTGCTCAAAGGTTTCTTGGCTACCCACAGCTTGTCACAGGCTTTTTTCCCTGCATTTATAGAACAATCAGATTGACAGTGTTTCATACCTTACAAATTAAAGTTGCTGGAGCTGAACTAATCTCAGTTCCCACAGCAGCTGGTATAATTATAGATAAACCCTGCCAATTACTTGTTTATCTAGGTTCTCAGCATGGCAAAACTCCTCGGTAGGAAATGTTTGATAACTCTACAATTTAAGACAAAATGAGATTAATTTCCACATTTTTGGGCCAAACCCAATTTTATTGTATCTCACAAGAACAGGATAAGAATTCTATATTTCTAGCTTTCTCTTCCAGCCAAAAAATACTTGAGCTCCAAAGTTGTATGATGATGAAAGTAAATGCTTATCTTCACACATGAATCATTTTTCAAATTAAAGTGTGGGAAGCAATCTTTTAAATTATGTGGATCTGTAAAATCATGGAGATAATTTGCCTAGGATACAGTCAAAACCAGGCTGGAAGTGCATAACTAGGTAGGCAATAACAACATTTTTGAAGTTTGGAGAATTTTAGCTTGATTTATCACTTCTTGATGTTGTTTCCAAAATGACAGAGATTTCTGGCCCCATCTAAGCTTAGAGCAAAAGTCTCCTTAACTTTTATGTGGTTAGGACTCTGCTCACATCACATCTTGCTAAGAAGGTATCAGCTCACAGATCACTGGGTTGGCCTGTGCCCTTCTGGGTATGTGAATGTCTGTAATTCCAGTCAAGATTTTTACACAATCCTGTTATCGTATGGTTACACCAAACGCTGGAATAATATTCTTCCAGCTGAATACAGATATGTTTATTTGCAAATATATATGAATATATGTATGTGTGTTTAGATTTATTAGTTATTATGAAAGACTCCTTTTATTAAAACCAATCTTATCCAATGGCATGATTTGCAATGCTGCTGAACAGAACGGAGAAATCTTACTGTTCTTTGAGTAGTGGATTTTTTTCCTTTATTCTAAAATTAAGAAAAAGTTGAAGAAATACTAAGTTTTTTCTGAGCATGTTCATCTGTAGATGGTCGTTAATCTGAGTTGGTGAAAGACATCCTTGTATCTTCCAATGACGAGCTAACTAAAGGATTAGTTTGAGATTTTGATGTAGGGACAAGACATCGGCAAATGGTCTCTCCTGCTTTCCAAGCCGAGAAGAGCCAAGAAGCAAATAGCTTCAAATATCTTCACACACACAAAAGGCCATATTTGACAACTTAACCGTTTTGCCTCTGCACCCTGGGATTCTTCTCGGGATTTGATCTCAGTAAAGATAAGTATTTCGTAAAGATGATAACTCCCTTTGCAGCCTGAGTAATGCACATTTACTAGCATATGAATCTAGGATAGCGGGTTAGATTTTTGGCAGTGGGGTTTATGAAACAATTTGCAATATGGTTTTTATCATCAGGTAGATATCCCGAATCAGATTCTTCTCCTTGACCTGGCTTCCTATGAGACATTTATAGCTTAGAGAGTTCCCATCTAGCGTACATGACAGCTCCAATAGAAAGGATATTTTATTGTATGGTTTAGGCTGGTCAGCATTCTTTTTATTTTTCTAAGGCCATCCAAAATTCTGTTAAGAGTTCAAGGACAGGTTTTTGGAAAGTATTCAGACTTCAGTGGGAACAGAATTAACTGGGTGCAGGCTGCTTTTTTGCAAACATTTATCTGAATCTCTGAGGGAAATGTATAATACATTTTACCCTCTGAAAGGGTCTGCAGTTAGAACTAGTCGCAAGGGTGAAATATCTCACATTTTACATTTTCTCACTTAGAGCAGGATTTCTTGCACTATGACTTGCGTTATTTAACCGCTAGAGTCTCGATCCAGCTGGAGATTCAGGCTCCCTCTGTAGCTGGTAAAGAGAAGCCAACATTTCCAGCAAATAAAGTCTGAGAAGGTGGGATTAATCTTCCTCTGAGGATCCCTGACTTTCTTCTCTGCCTACACAGAGCACTTGGATGACATGCATGATTCTTAAGTAATTTTAATGCTAAAATTACAGCTGAATGCTTAAATATTCATGTACAGGTCACAGGAATCCCATTCCCATGAATCTATTTTTCTACTTCCCAGGTTGCCCACTTCAGCAATAGTTGAAGGATGGCAATGATAGAAGTCCCTTCATTTTGCACTGCAGGCAGAGCTTGAATTGTTTTTTCACTGTTAAAGCTGTTCAGTGTGAACAGTTCTAGGAACTAATTCATGATAATGTCTGGAGTATTGTAATCTGCCCCATCCAAAGTAGAACAGGTCATTCTCATTAGAGTCAATATTTGTGCATTAAGCTCTCCAGTGTTCTCAGCCTGTAATTGGGCCCTTCAAAAAATATAAAGTTAATATTATTTTATAATTTTTATATTAATTCAATATCCTTTATGTCACTTAATTACTTACTGTAAATGCAATGGAAATGCATGGAAATAAAACCAGTTGCATCTCTTCAGCCCATGGGGTAGCATGATCAGCAATTGCATGCCCTTCTATTGCATGAGAAGGTAAAGTCTGATGGAGTGTAACATGAGTCCCTTCTCAGACCACTTACTGTGGCATCCTAATTTTGTTGTTGTAACTACTACGGCAGAAAAAGTCAAGAGAGATAGGAGAGAAGTATGTGTGACATCGAAGCTAATAATTTGTATTACACATGATGACTACTACTCTCTAATGACTGTACAGAGAGTCAGGCTCTGGCAGGCTTAATAGCTTAATTTCCCCCAATTATAATATAGTGATTGTGAAACAACTATTGCAAAACCACTTATCAGAGAAATTGGTTCAGTCTCATTATCTTTATTTTGTGGTTATATAAGCTAAGCCAAACAGGTAGAGAGATTTTTCCACATTATGTTGAATGGGGGAGCAACAGGTAGAACTCACTTGCCTGCATCCACCCAAGGGACACAACATTTAGTCTTCCCTATCGTACACGAGGGCAATTTCAAAAGTACTTCTATTAAAATCATGGAATGGTTTGCCCAAACTCACCATTAATTGAAGAAGAATGGAGTTGTGCTCTGGAAAGCTTTTCTCCTGGCATTTCCGTATTAACCCAATGAAAACCTTTCTTCTTCATGGAAATTTGACCTGAATAATGGAAAGAAAATATCCATTCAAAATATTACTTTAAAATAATAAATTAAGTGACTATTGCTGTTTGGTGTTTTGGTAAGAGTCACAGAATTTATGAAGGTGGTTATTTAAAAACACTGTTTACTGACACCCGATGAACAAAGTGAAAGAGTGAATGACAGTTCTTCTGTTGACATCTCAGTTTGTGTTATGGGGAGGCAAGTGTGCTTTTAAAATATTCTCTGTCTCAAAACAGCTTAAATTCTCTTTTCACATAAACTATTTTAGAAATAGGCCCACCAACAGAATTTGGCCCACCAAACCAATATAGAAGTGATGAGAAATGGGTAGCAGTTTGAAGCCATTTCCACAAGGCAGAGTTTATTCTCCAAATGAATTGCCAGACCTCAATCAACTCTTTCCCAAAGGCCTGTGGGCATAATTTCATTAATGTATCTGAAAATATATATCTTGTGCTAAAATGAAAAATAAAAGGTTTACCTAAATAGAATAGTTTGCAGAGCAAGAGGCTAAACATAGAAGACTATGCACGGTCACTCACATTAACTGTAAGCTGGGAAATTTTTATTCCCTAGAGGAATGAAAACAATATGACAAAGGTTCATGTTTGCAGCCTTGAACGTTGTCTAAATAGCAATGGAGTAAATTTTTTTTTTTTTGTGAGATCCAAAAGTACAGCCCAGAGTTAAAATATTTTGGAAATGTAACTTTTTACTTTCTGTCACTGGCATTTTCTTGTTCCTTTTGTGACACTGATCCTACATTGGCACTGACCCATGCTGTGCTTCTGTCTCACATAGCAGGCAGTTACTTGCAGTTCCTGCCTTTTACTGGGTCTGCAGCAAACTTTAATCCTGTAAGCACAGCCCCAAGCGCAAACACTTGTGGCAAGGCAGTGCTGTGCAAAAGTAGGAAGGTGTGATGGTGTAACCACCACTTGGAGGTCTGTTCACACCAGTACTAGAGGCAAAGATCCTTTTTGCTCGCCCTGGGTATCTGCCTGTTCAGAAAGACTTCGGTGTTAAAAATCATCACCACTGTAAGAGTGAAAGTTATCCAAAGTTCACACCCAGGTCAGATGAATGAGCTGGCAGAAGGGGTTGAATAAGATCTGCAACAGAACACTCACTCCAGCCTCTGAACTTCCACACAGATAATGGCATTTAACGCTGTGCCTTACAATCAAACCTGTAATCATCTCTCTCTTCAGTTTAGGTGCATTGCAACTAAACATCTAGAAAAACACAATAGCAAGATTCACAAGACTCTGAAAATGTTCTGTAGAGTAGGTGCCAATCCTTTACCCAGCCAAAGGCTCTGCATCCCCAAACTGGTTTTGTTTAACGAGCAGGAATTTGTTGCACCGCAGAAGCAAGCAAGCTTCTGTCCTTCCATCCCAATTAGGTTAGGGAAGTTTCCATCACAAAAAAAAACCCACCATTTTTTTCCTGAGACTGCTTCAGGGAATGGCAAAAGCTCATGAGCAATTATTTGATTATTATGACACAAGGGTCATCTTTTTGCTTTGTAGATAAAAAATAACTAACACAATGATGTGATCACTCATTTGGACCATTAAAGGCAGCCATAAAGAAACCAAGCAAATAAATAACATTCATCAGCAAAATCACCACCAATAGTCTCAAGTCTAAGTGTGTTATGGTATCACTTTTCCAGGGGACTTGCTATACGATTTTTAATCTTCTTGGAGTCTGAATTTCAGTAGTGATTAACTAAGCTTAAGGGCAGCGTTTCAGGAACTTAATTTCCAGGTAAACTCTGAGTGACAGGAAAAAAATTACACCCTCATCAGTGGTAACATTTTGGCCACTAAAACTAAACAAATGAGCTAATTCATTCAATGAAATGCATGCATGCAATTAATACGTATTTTTAAACGACAGTCCATCAGATGGAACTATGAAAGAGTGATTGATTTTTAGATATAGTTACCTCTCCCAAGCTGTGTTGAGAATGTATATAATTACAGATAGAAGATGACTGGCATAGGGTATGATGCACTAGCAAGTAGTAAACCCTAAGAAGATTTGTATAGCCAAATAGCTGATGTGATAGATCAGAGATTTAAGGAGGATACTTTGGTTTTAAATCTGGTCCATGAAGCAGATGGCTGGATGTAGCTGGAGCATTGCAGAGGTGGCAGAGGAACCTTCAGATTCAGTTTTAGGCTGCAGGAGTCCAGGAACCAGAATCCCTGAGTGATGTGCTCTAGGTGGCCCTGCCTTGGCAGGGAGGGGTTGGACTAGATGATCTTTCGAGGTCCCTTCCAACGCTTGTGATTCTGTGATTCTGTGAACCACCCTGTGGTGTGGAACCACCCTGTGAGGGGGACAAACGGGATTTGCCTCAAAGGCACACTCCTGATTCAGACTAAAATATTAATATTTGCTCCCATATTGCCATTCATTGCACTGAGTATTCTCTCTTAAACAACCAGTTGGCAAGGACTTTTATATTTAACAAAAATAAGTAGGTGATTTAGCACCTGAAAGGCTTTACTGGTACTGAGAAAGTGCTCAGGTGTAATGTGAGTTAACCCCAGTGTTTCTGCTGAAAGCCAAATCCTGAAACCTCCATCCACAGCAGCTTTTTCTTTGAGAGGTCCTATTTAAATCATTGAAGTTCTTTTCTGTGGAATGAAGTCTGTTGCTAACTGTGTGTAAGATATACTAATATTGAGACTCCAAGAAGAGAAGAAAGAAAAACATCCAACATAATATGTCATACTATTTGTAAGAACAGTGTCCCGAAGAACATTAAGCCAATGACAGGAAGGCTTCGGACTTTTCTCATCTGCATAGCAGTATAGGCCCCAGAAGTTATTCTTTTATTGTTACTCCAGAAAACTCATGTAGTAAGAGTTCAATTTTATTGATTTATTACTAATATAAATATTTCCCCAAACCAGAGGAAAAAGCTATGTGCAAGTTGTATTTTGACATGATTGAAAGAACCGCAGATAGAAATCTTGCTGAAATCAGTAGTAGCAAAGGTATAGTAAAGTTTTGGTGTAAATCAGCATTTTAATATTCTTTAAAACTAACTATTCTTTAAAGCTACTCACGTAACTCACTAAAGCAGGATTTGCTGTGAAGCATGTGCTGGAAGAGCTCACACAAAGACTGCTCCACGGGAGGCAGATTCTGGCAGGTACACTCCACGCGCAGCATGGTGCCCCAGTTGCTGATGTAGGCTGCTTTGCAGTCAGCGTCTGCAGAACAGGGCATGTCATCCTTGATTAAAGTTTCCAGACAAGCTTCATCATCGTAGCATTTTTTTGTCACATGTTTCCAACACTTTGACATAAAAGTTGTGTATTTTTTCCTGGTGGGAAAAATAAAAAAGTATACAATGACAGTTAAAAACCCCTGTGATTTCACAAAAAGACATGTAAGGGTTATCACAAAAAGACAATGTATTCCCAAGGTACTACTTAAGCCTGAAAAAATCACAATATTCCATGATAGCTGGCCTAAATTCTGCTCTGATTTGCACCTATTTACTTCGAGTGAAATTTGCAAAATTGTAATTTGAGAAAAAACTTGGGTTTGCTGAAAAAGCTTTTGAAAAAAAGCAGCTGACCTTCTGATCGGCACCTTTGGAGATTTTCCCAGGGTTCAGCAAAAATCAGTGTGAATACCAACTGTCTCAGCTCCTCAGAGGAGAAATGTTGACAGAGGAATTAGACCAGTCATGAGAATGAAACCACACCGGGTGCTGTTCTAGGGGATCACTTTCTTGGGCAGTGTCAAGAAAGACTGAATATTCAACTTATTTTACATAAAATAATTTACATGCAATGCCAACCTTTCCTACCCTGAATGCTAATAAAATGCAAAATGTCCAAGGCTCAGGAAAAATTAGAAGTAATTCAGTTGACCTTAAAGATGAATTGATAGTGGAGATACATTACAAGAAGAATTAACTTCTTTCCCAGCTCAATAATCTCAAATTATTTCAGGTTATTTGCTCATAGTATAGAATAAAATTGGCCTTTAATGCACTATGTATCACAATAGAAAAAAAATCTATTAAAAGTTAACTCGGAAATCTGTAGATATTAATTAGAAACCAATTTATTACTTATATTAAGTGTTAGGGGATGATAAAGGTAAACTATTGTAAGTTGTACATTAATTATTAAAACATTTTTTCCTTAATCATAAAAGTAGATTATTAATTTACTGTTGATAATGTGTAGCTGTCACAAGCAAGTCACATGGAAACGCACGGGCTGCTACAACGCTGGCTAGGACATTACTGTAAATATTTTCATTACACAAGCAAAGGTTTCAAAGCAGATGCCACCTCTGTGCTAATGGAATTATTTTTATTCACCTCCTGATTCATAGATATGGCTAGCCGTAATTCACAAACTCATTTTGCTAATTATATCCACTTATTGTCAGTGCCAGGAAACATTAATGTTCCCAAAATAATGGGTAATTCAGCAAGTCTCCATTATGACATTACATGTGGACACATGCACATGCACAGACATACATTTGTAGCCCAATTCTTCTTGACATAACAAGGGGCAATTCCCACTGACGTCAATTTGAATAGCCTGCACAGAACTGAAAGCGTCTCTTGGCCTCCTGGTTTGTTGACTGAAGGTTAATTTGAGCACAGCTTTGAGGTAAAATTCAGGTCTAATCGATAAGGGAACTGGTGACTACACTGAAAACCAAAGTGGACCAATTGACCATCCACAAATGCTGGCAATTAAGTAGAACTACAAATATGAGCTAATCCTGTTGTGTTTTTTAAAAATAAAATCAAACCTGAAAACTGCATTATTCTTCATGAGTTTGGTTGTCTGTGCATGTTTCAGGGCAGTATTTTCAAGTGTCAGTATGCTTGAGATGATAAGGCGAAAATTTTCTGAATGGGCCAAGTTGGTTGTACGGCCTTTGGGTACAAAGGGTCAGACTCTGCGCTGGAAGAGGTAATTACTTTAGCCAAACAAACTTGGTCTGGTCTGCTGGACAATTTGTGCAAACTGCTAGAGGGCAAAGGTGCAGACTGGCAGGTGTTATCTGAAGAAAGCGGTAATGAAAATACGGAACAGCATAGTTTGCCCAGCAGAAGCGGTGTTAAGTGGCACGAAGCAGGCAGAAGAAAAGCCCACACTAGATTCCAGACCCCTCTGAAAATGAACTTTTCAGTTTGCTTGTGGAATTACCACAGGTGTTGCAGACATCTTCAGATGTCACACACAGGTGATGATACACAGTAGACAGTGCAGAAAATAATTTGGTTATAGATGAGATGTATGGCATATGTATAAAAAATGTTTGATCAAATCATTATTCAAAAGCATGTTACTCAGCAAAATCTTTCTTCTACTTACCTGCACAATTCATTCTCCTCACACATGTGGATTACATTCAGGCACGATGGCGGTGGAACTGCAGTAACTGCACAGGGCTTCCCATGGAGAAGTTCTTTGGCTCTGTGGCAGGATTCATCAGGCTGGGTGCAATCACAAAATGTCATCATTTGGGCAACTTCCAAAGGCATGTTTTGGTAGAAGAACCTTATGGCTGCCTGACACTCTTCCATGTTGCACTTCTTATTCACTGAGCAAACCTTAAGGTACATGGACAACTGTTTGTTACATACTTCATCTTCAACACACTCCCTGTTCACATCCAAACACGTTCTGTTTGCTGTGTCTGCTAAAAAGAATGACAGTTTTTAAAATGAAATCACAAGAGAACCTTTCTCAAGAGATCATTGGTAGTCATCCTGCCTGCAACATTCCCATTAAAAACAAGTTTGACTCCCAAAAACTCTGATCCAGCTATCCCAGTATTGCCTCTTTCAAGCACATTGTGTGACCTTTACACTTCTCCCTTCCACTGCTTGGCCCTCATAAGCAACCTTCCTGCAAGTGTCTGCCCCTGACACATAAATAAGAAGAAAAGTGAAAACTGGCACGATGGACGTTCCTTCATGGTATGTAACAATTTCTGGAACCTAGTGGCTAGTGGAAACCTGAAACTGCTGAAATCTCCAGCATGCAGTCTTGTGCTAAGTTACGTAATAAATAATGGAAAAGGGAATATAAATCACATTTCTGTGCTTTTTAAAGTTAATTTAGGTATTTCTAGCCTATGCTATAAACCTTCCAAAAAGATCCAAACAATTCTGACCCTAGAAGGTTCATGGGATTAGATTTTCCTCTGTAAATTTAACAGGATCAGGATTGATACCTGACATTTTTGGATCTGTATCTACTCAGTAGCTTAACTGAAAATACGTTAGATCTATGGACTCCCTAATTTCAATGAAAAGTATTAATTGTAATCTGAGATACATTGTACACTACCTGAAAACAGAGCTAAAACCTGTTATTAATAATGGATAAGCAAATTCATAAGTAAATTCAGGCTTACCTTGTTTGGAGAGAGCAGATAAACTCCACTGTAATTTGGTTTCCATACTAATATTGTCTAGAACGAAAAGATACAGATATAGGCATAGGTGATAAATCATGTCTTATCTTAGTCTTACAGTTTAAAGTATTGGCTGTGTTTCTGGTGTAGTGCCAGTAGGAAAAATAAACAAGAACGAAACAAATTAGCTTGACCAAATAGGATCTGTCAGCTTGTTTACAAACTCTTACATTCCCTGTTACATACATTCATCAGTTTTGGTGTGAAAGCACAGCTTATCAATGGCTGCTGATAACATTCTCTACATAATTATAGACCCTGTGAGCTCAAGAAGAGTTTTTAGGGCTGCTCAGCACAGTATAAAGTCAGATTTCTTGTGAATAAATAAAGGCCTGAGTCCTTAATGTGTTGATCAGTGCACCCAGTTTTCAAGCTCAATTAACTGCTAACTGCTTGTCATGATCTAAAGTCAAGGCAGGCAGACAATTCTTGCTATTAGAAAATTACTGATTACTGTTATGGGTCTTATATTGTTTCTAGTTATTGTGTAATACCAAAAAGGGACTGATTTGGATCTGGTTCTATCAAATTAACACATTGAAGAACAATAGTATTTGCACTCAGGCTACCATTTTGCTATCAGATTATTCATTCACATCTAGATAAGCCTCTTAAAACTCTCCTGTGTCCTGTGTAAACTGCAGATGATTAAGAAAACCTTTTTCCCAGACTTGTGCACACTACTACTGTGTATGAAAGCACTCAGACTTCTGGAATACCACTAACCTGTGTCGGTGTCCTGATTTTTCTCATCATCAACATCATCATCATCATCATCATCATTATCATTTTCACTAGCTGCTGAAGCTTGGCTCTCTTGAGAGTATTGTAAACAAGGGTTGTTAAATATTCCCTTCCATATTTTAATGCATCTCATCTGAAGTGGCTCTGAGCACTTGCAGTCTCCCAGCACTGTTTTCCTCAGTTCTTTCCACGCTGACAAACACTCCTGGTTGACCGCCGGGAGCCTGCATTTTGCTGCGTCTGCCTGGCATGCTCGCTGGAAGCTCTTAAACACTAAAAAGCAATAAGGGTCCTCTCGACAGCGTTGTTTGGCAGTACTGCAGTTGTTCTCTAATTCTTCTGGGTGTCTTTGGTCTTTGGGGTTTTTGTGTTGCCTAAAACTCAGTTCAGTATCTGATCTTGAGGAAGTTTCCAAATATTCTGTACAAATAGGTACAAAGAAAGATATAAATCAAATGAAAGATGGACCATCATCACTGTTCAGCTCTAAACAAACTCAACGGTAATTGTCTTAATGCAATAAAAAGAATGAAACAGCCCTAGTTTCATTCTGAGCTGTATGTAAATACATAATAATTTCAGAGTCTCGCACACTAATGAATCTTCCTCGTGCTTGCTGTGTCCTGGTAGCTGTATAATACAGCCTGCTTTAACAATTCATCTGCTATCAGTAACATAAGAAACCCTCACTAAAATCACTGCATAAAGGGATTCATCTCACATAATTTTAACCACCTACAGATTAGACAGATCATGGATTATCATCTTAATTCGATGCATAATTAGTAAAGAGAGAATGGCAATTCCAGAAGATGGTTCATTCATTACCTAAAATAGTAATTTAAGTTAGGGAGAATTACTCCTGAAAGTATCTACCAACACCATAAGTGATCATCTGTAGGTAAAACCGATAGTAGTGTAACTGCAGCCTAACTTTTTGATATACTGGTGAGAAATGTAACCTCAGTCAGTAAAAAATATAAAATTGCTTCATTTTTCTAGAAGCTCAAGTAACTGTTCCAATGGCATCAACATCAAGTTTTAGATACCCACTCTTCTTGTTTGGGGCAAGGAGAAACAGATCAGAATGTTATTTCCTCTGCAACAAAGCCATATATTGTACTCCTAGATGATGTATGCTGATTGATGCCTGTGGGGAGTGATGGCTCGGCGCCAGGAATCAACCTTGGGGCTCACTTTCCAGTCTCTCATTCACTGCCTGATTTTACCTCTTTTATGTCAGCTTTGCTAATCATTACTGCAGGAGACACTGGATCAGAAATGGCAAGCCTTTCATGCACCAAGTAATTCTCAATTATAGAGATAGACTTTCTGAAGGGAAAAGAGTTCTAAGGACAATAATAGTAAAAAAAATGTAAAAGACCTGTGCCCAATGATTACAATAGAAATTTAAACAGAATGCATTTTATATATAATATGCACAGCTTTATGAAGACAGTAACTGTGTTTCCCACATCCAGTAACCTCTCCTTGGTGTAGGGAAGATGCTCCTGTAACACAATGTGACATAACTGCACAGCCATGCATCCCCATGCACCCATGCTCCCAAGCACGAGGTGGCTGGATGTGGTTCTCTGTACATAACATAGATCTGGTGGCGCTCAAGCCTCCTTGGACAACAAGTAGCCCTCAACATACACTGTATTTCCACTCTTGCTTTCCACTGGATCAAGGAAGACCTTTAGAAACCATTTGAATTTCTCACATGTGTTTTATTAATATTGTTTATTTTAAAGCAAATATGGCATTACTCTCACATGCATGTTGGAGTGTGAATATCACAGAAAAAAACAAAATAATTTTGGGGGATAGTTATCAGATTTGAGAAATATGGAAAGCAACTTGAATTCAGTTAAAATGAGGGTTGCAAAATTACATATTTCTTTTGCTCTTCATAATTAAACTTTATGTTTAGTTACCTTTATTAATGCTGCACTGTTTCCCAAGCAAAGTCGTGATGCTGCAGAAATTGTCTGTAGTGCAGACACAGTTTTTAAATTCTGGGTATTCGTCAACCAGGACCTGGATGATTCTATTACATCCAATAGCATCTTCTGCCTTGCATCTATTACCTAGAACTCACCGTTAAAATTATAATGTCATTAATGTTTATGAACGCTTAAGGGATATGGTTACATAAAACAATTCAATTGAAGCACAAAAATAATATGTTTTGCCAAGAGAAGATGGTTTGATCTTAGTTTTGTTTGAAAACCTGTCATAATACACAAATTTTAAATAATCTTCTGAGTGATATAAGGAAGTTGTGGGTAGAATATTGCCGCCTTTTATTTGATCTGACCCATCGACAGAATTTCTGTTTCTGCTCTCATTTCCAAAGTACATAAAACCTTAAACTCATACCTTGTGTTCAAGGTAGATGAGACACAGAGACCAAAGGAAAAAGGTGCACAGGGGTCAAGGGGCACACCCTGAACTGAGGCATGGAGACACTCACCTTGGTCCTGTGTAGAAGCGAGGTGCCTGGTACAGAGACGGGAGTGCACACCGTGGGGTAAGGTACTGCCACATAACGGAGTAAGAAAGGGGATGTAGGAGGGCAGGTACAGTCCCGTGATAACGGTGATGTGACCCTCATCCTGAGGATGTCAGCTCTGGTTCAGATCCCTCACTCATGTGAGGATGGTACAAGCCTACAAATGCCTGGCCATTTGGATATGCCTTTGGACTGCTACCCTACAGAACAACTTCACTGCCTAAGTTCGGCGATGACAACAAATATAAAGTAGCCCAAGAATATTCCGATTTTTATTTTTTCAATAATAAAAATAAGGGAGAAGTTGACATTAAAAAAAATTAGAAACCTTAGTTTTCCAGTCAAGTTTCAAGCCCATTACTTGCAAGTGCACTTGGAGTCAATGACAAAGACATACAGGCTATCAGGACATATTTTCGTTGTATGCGTAGTAAAAATAAAGAGCAAAGAGCATGTACTAGTTTGTGGTACAAAGGTAAATCAATCAACCCTCTGCTTCATGGACTAAAAGGTTTCAAAAGTATTTCATTACTTATTATGACTTAAGAAAGTTACATAAGAAGCAGTTTTTTACCATTTAAAAAAGTTTTATTTTGTGAAAGTCATGGTCTACCTTGTCAAAACAGGTCTGCAGGTCCCCAAACCAGCACATGCCAGGCTGGTCACGGGGCAGCACGAGGATCAGCTTTAATCTACTTAGCACCTACGCTATCATCTCTGCCCTGCCAACGGTGATGTCCGGCTTCCTGCCTTGCTGCTTCCCCGGTGACTAGTGGGGAGCCGCAGAGACCGTGTGCTCTAGTAAAACTGCAAGGCTAGCAGCCATGTGTCACCGCCGCCACGGACGAGCTTTAACGTGATTAGGCTTTTAACGTCATTTATATGTTGTTGACACAAATAGCAGCGGAAGGCAGTCTCGGCGAAGGCCTGCAAGAGGAAATGTGCATTTTGCCTGTGCCTGAAGGAATGAGTATCAGTTATTCCAGAGTGCACATCCCCATCCTGCCACCCCAAAGTCCTGCTCCAAGTGGTGTCTGCATTACCCTTTCTCCAGCTGCTGTTGCTGACTCAGGAGGGTTTGGGGATGTATTAAAATGTCCATTGCTACAGGGGGATGTCGCAGTCCAGCAAGAGCTACAGTTCCCAGACTCTGCGCCCACTTCACCTTTTCTAATAGCAAAGGAAGAGGTGGTGGTGCCCCGGCTTGCCTGTATCTCTCCAACCCCATCTCCAACTGGCCTTCTGCATTAAACTAAAAGAGGGGAGATTTAGATTGAACACTAGGAAGAAATTGTTTCCTATGGGGGTGGTGAGGCACTGGAACAGGTTGCCCAGAGAAGCTGTGGATGCCCCCTCCCTGGCAGTGTTCAAGGCCAGGTTGGATGGGGCTTTGGGCAGCCTGGTCTACTGGAGGGTGTCCCTGCCCACGGCAGGTGGGTTGGAACTAGATGGCCTTGGAGGTTCCTTCCAACCCAAATCATTCTGTGATTCAATGATTTTTAGAAGCAGAGCATGACCCTGACCCTTAGCCCTCACATTTCTTTCTCTTTCCAGTATCCAAGGAGCTCAGGAGATCTGCTGAAGATCATAGACATAGGACACTTTCTGACCATAAAAATAGGATGGAAAGTACATGGTGACATGGGAACTATGGAGGTCCATGGAGGTGGGTGGATGGATATTCTACTCTATATTTTATCAAGTGAGTGAGGCATAATAAAAGAATTTCAGGAGACAATTTCAGGAGGACAAATTCCAGGGGTAGAATAAGAATAACAAAGATCGGGAGGGAGTCGTGTGAAAATTTAGCTAATTTACAAAATTTATGACTCTCTTCTTCAAGATCCTGAGGACACTTCAAGGGTAGAGGTTCATAGAGGTAGGAGAATAAGAAACACAACTCCCGGTATATTTTATGCAGCACCCCAGCCTCACTTAGCTCATGTGTCTTCATGACACTAACACGCTGTGGTTCGGAGTCAGGTACAGAGGCTGTGTTCAGAGTGGCCCTGTGCATGGAGAACATGCTGTGCTGAATCACAGCAGCTGACAGCCAGGGAGTGAGAGGTGGATCGTGGGGCTGTGAACATACAAAGGGCATGGACAGAATCAGGAAGCACATCAGATTTATGGGGTTCCCTTGCCTGGCCTCTTGAAAGCTGTGTAGAAATAACCTATTATGAGTATTGGTCTGTTTGTACACTGTGTTGATTCAGCTGTGATGAACAGCAGAAAAGATTTTGTTGCTGGTTTTCAATTATTGTTGCTTTACCATTGATTAGTTCTAGGTAATATATTTTAGCTTATACATATGCTTCCAAGGCATTTACAAAAAAACGCTCCCTGACCTAATGCTTGGCAGCCTTTATTCATAATTCAATTTATTTATGTACATGGGACCGCAGATAGAAGCGTGACAGAGTAGAAGCTGACACTTCCAGGGTGATAATCTCTGTTCTTGCACTGTCAGCTCCCCAGTCATCTCAGTGGGAATTGCATCTGAAGACTGCAGAGGAAAGTACTGGGTTTTTCCCACTAGCCCTGATGAGGCCACATCTGGAGCGCTGTGTCCAGTGCCGGGCTCCTGAGGACAGGAGGGACATGGGCATAGGTGGCTCCTGCACGGTGCCACAGGTGTGATAAATGGACTGGAGCACCTCCCCTATGAGGAGCGGCTGAGAGAGCTGGGGTTGCTCAGCCTGGAGGAGTGGAGGCTCAGGGCCATACCAACACATATACCCATGTGTATAAATACCTGATGGGAGGGGGGTGAACAAGGCAGGGACAGACTCCTCGTGGTACCCAGTGACAGGACAAGAGGTACAAACTGAAGTACAAGAAATTCCATTTAAATGTCAAAAAAATATTTTAATATGATGGTGGTCCAACAGTGGAAGAGGTTGCCCAGAGGGGTTTTGGTGCTGCCATCATTGGATATATCCAACATCCAGCTGGACACAGTCCTGGAAGACAGACTGCAGTTGACCCTGCTTGAGCAGGGGGTTTGGACTACATCTCCAGAGGTCCCTTCCAAACTCAGTGATTCTGTTACTCTAAGAAAAATAACTCTTCCAAATCTAATTCAAAATGTGATTCCTTAATATTTAAGTAATCTGAGATTTTCTTTTTCTTTTGAACACAGATGTTTCCAGTTCTGAAAAATTAAGAAAATGTATACTTATGGTTAAATCAGAGCTCAGAAATTTCTATTATTTTTTTTTTCAGTGAAATAACAGAAGGAAAAAAAAACCCAAAACACACAAACCCCAAACCCCAGAAAACCCCAAACCTTAAAATCTTCATTCTGTAGTGCTGAATCATTTTTGACATTTTCAAAATGAAAAGTTTTGATTCCATCAAAATTAAATATTTCAGTCTTTTCCATCCTGACCTGGAAGCAGACTCATAGACATTTTTACCTTTTTTTTTTTTTTAATCTTGGCAGAGAAGAGGAAGTGGAAGAAGGATTAGACTCAGAAGACTATAAACTGAGACTCTGAAAATGCTGCTGTAGTAGTAGGGGAGCAGTGATGGACAGTTTTACAGAGAATGAAGTGACTTAGGCAGTGGTCCGGAGAATGTTCCCGGACCTGCTCTGGAGAACAAAAGATGGAGGTCTTGATAACACACACATTTAACTTGGAGGTTACAGCCTGAGGGACTGAGTTGTTGAACAGATAGCACAGAGTATATTTGTAGTTAGGTTTTTCATAAAGAAACTAGCAAAAGGAATATTTGCCCCATTACCTATTGCCTCTAACACATTCGTGCTCAACACTGAGGTGCCTTATCCATTCCTACGGCTCATCCAAGAAGTTTTTAGTCTTGCACATGTAGAGTACTCTTGACAGTCTGTATAATGATATTCTTAGCAATAATGCTGCTGGTAGATTTTTGGTTGCTGTTTCTGTGGGCTCTCTGAGAGGTACCAACTGACTGTGGTCTGACTGTGGGTTTACACCCTCTGGGGTCATGGCGCCTAATAAGCACATTTAGAATAATTTGTCCTAGACACAACACAATATCTGATTGCCCTGCAATGCTGGAGAGTCCTTGCCAAAGGCTGTTATTCTAAGGAAATGTACAGATGCAAAACCAAACAAGCAATCACAAGAAGAATTTATTTTGGGAAGGTTTCTCTGATCCAGTTACAAATACAATTAATATCAGTGAATAAGCACATAAGACAATACGTGATGGAAATCATAGAATCACAGAATGGTTTGGGTTGGAAGGGACCTCAAAGGTCATCTAGTTCCAACCCCCCTGTCACAATGCAATAAATTCAAAGGGAAGACCACAGAAGTCATCATGCTGGCCCGCTTCACCTGGTTGCAGGGTATGATGAAGAATAGGCTACAGTACAAATTCTGATCTTTATGTCAAGTAGTCTTGGTGCTTATTCCTTTGTGAATGACGTGAGAGAAGCAACTTCAGACACTTCTGATTTGGGGAAGACGTTTGATTCCAGAAAGCTCATTTTTAGGTCACTGTCCTGATTCTGAAAGTACTGCATGATCTAATATCTTTTTTTCAAACAGTAGCCATATCTTTTGAAACTGTTCCACTTCACATAAAATATTTAAAAACTCAATAGAACGTGAGCTGAAATGCAGTTCCTTTGGGGACTGTTGTAAACATTAGGTTATCATGTATTTTTCCTTTACACTGTCTGTTCTTAAAAGTATTTCAGCCATTCTATGCAGAGCAGATACATATCTGGAAAAGGACACACTTAAGAAGGACGTCTCAGAGAATTTTCTGCTCTAATTATTTTAAATACTGCCTTGTGACTTAGGACACTTGCATTCAAATCTCTGCAACAAATCAGACAGACAGAGGCATTCAGGTAGCTCACATTACAGGTGAATGTTCCAGCAATGGGCTATCGACCAAGAAGGAAGGCAGCAGACCAGACGTGAGACTGGGTCCTGACATCAAGACAGGCAGAGGACCATTCACTATATCAACTCTGCTGCAGCTAAGGCTCAGAACAGATTATGGCACCAGGACATGGCTGATTTTGTTCAAATAATGTCAGTATAAGAGGAAAGGAGGTTTTCATGGAGACTGAGTGCACCCTCAGCAAATTTGCCAATGACACCAAGCTGTGTGGTGCAGTCGACACACTGGAGGGAAGGGATGCCATCCAGAGGGACCTTGACAGGCTTGAGAGGTGGGCCTGCCTGAATCGCATGAAGTTCAAGAAGGCCAAGTGCAAGGTCCTACACGTGAGTCGGCGCAATCCCAAGCATATGCCCATAGCCTAGCCCATGCCTTGGTCCTGTTCATAAATGCAGCCAAAGGTAGTTAGGTACATAACTGCCATTTCTAGCAACTTAATTCCATAAGGCACGTTCTCCTTCACTGGGAATCACAGGTATCTATATCTATACAGAATCATAGAACCATAGAATGGTTTGGGTTGGAAGGGACCACCAGGATCATCTAGTTCCAACCCCCTGCCAAGGGCAGGGATGCCCTCCACTACACCAGGTTGCCCAAAGCCCCATCCAACCTGGCCTTGAACTCTTTCAGAGATGGGGCAGATCAATTTCTTTGAATTATGGAAAACAAGGTTGGAACTTTTTTCCAGCTTCATGCTGGCTTTGTTTAACAGGATCCCATAGGAGCATAATTTTTGCTGAATTCAGACTTCCTCAGTTCATTCAGACTCTGACCTTGTTCATAGTCCAGAAATTTCATTTATTACCTTATTGAAGAGGCAGTGTGACTGTTACTGAAAACAGTATTGGCCATTGTCAAGGATTTCAGAAGTTGACTGTCTTTTGCCATAATTTTTTCTTTAAAATCTCACTGACTTAATTTAGTTATGACAGCAATATTACCATAAACTATGAATATGCAGCCATTCAGCAATTCAAAATAAAGCTGTGTACGCTATAAAGAATTACCTGAAATATTGCAGACATCTTCAACAACATTCCAAACACTTTCACATCCATTTGCAGCATTTATACATTGCTCCCTCAAGTGCAGACAGTCAGTAGTCTGGGCAGTAGATATACTTGCAAAGCACATGAACAACACTGTAAAAATAGAATATAATGACTATTTAATACCATAGATATTGTACTGAGCTTTTTCATTTTCACTTAGATTATAACAATGTAATTTACTCTAGTTTATCTACAGATTCGAATTTTCTACCAAGTTACTTTTTAACAGATTAAAACTTTTCCTCATTTTCACAAGTGAAAAATTAAACTTAAATTTTAAATTTTCAAAGTTGCAGTGTGGCATATTTTGTATTGAGTTTACCCCAATATTATAACATCGACCATAGCTATATATGACATGAGTCCACAGATATACTTTATTCAGTTTTGAGCCCCTCACTACGAAAAGAGATATTGAGGTGCTGAAGCATGTTCAAAGAAGAGCAACAAAGCTGATGAAGGGTCTGGAGCACAAGTCTTAGGAGGAGCAGCTGAGGGAACTGGGGTTGTTTAGTCTGGAGAAAAGGAGGCTGAGGGGGAGACCTGATCGCTCTCTACAACTACCTGAAAGGAGGTTGTAGTGGGGTGGGTGTTGGTCTCTTCTCCCAAGTATCAAGCGATAGGACCAGATGAAACGGCCTCAAATTGCTCCAGGGGAGGTTTAGATTGGGTATTAGGAAAAATGTCTTCACCGAAAGGGTTGTCAAGCACTGCAACAGGCTGCCCAGGGAAGTGACTGAGTCACCATCCCTGGAGGGACTTAAAAGACACGTAGAAGGGGTGCTTAGGGACATGGTTTAGTGGTGGACTTGGCGGTGTTATGTTAATGGTGGAATTTGGTGATCTTAAAGGTCTTTTCCAACGTAAATGATTCTATGGTTCTATGATATATATAAAGAAATGACTGCAGTTCCAAGATCCATAATAAATTATAGAAAGCATGACAATATAAAGTTCAGAGGAAATGACATTTTATTTGGACTGCAATTTCATGAAATCAGAGACTACACAAGAATTCCTATGAATAGATCACATGAAAGAGGTTTGACAGCTACACAACTGTTAGATAATAAATGAGATTTTATTTTATAACACAATGCTATTCACCCTTTGTTTTTATTTCACAGATGTGTAATTTCTTGAAAACACCCCCTACATTTATGTCTTTTTCTGGTTCCCTGAGTGCACTGAACCTAAAGGTCATGTTAATTGTATAAAAGTTTCTGAAATTTAAGACTGATACAGAGGTTTCAAGGTAAAGAATTTTAAATCAGTACCACCTCTGTCTTATCAGTAGAAAATTAAATTGCCTTGCTAAGAAAAGACAAATCAGTTGGGGTTTAGCTCTTTTATCAGCATTCCGATGGTAACACAACCTCTAATTTGTAACCATATGTCTTAACTTTCTATAAAATTAAGTTTCAGGCACTGATTTCAGGCTCTATCAAACTAGCTGCTGAGCACCTGGTAGGAGTGTTTTCCTTAGGTATTGAAGGACACAGCATCTCCCAGACTAAGTCTCTTTTTCTTTTTTTTTTTTAATGTTCAGTCAAGTTCATATGGCATTTGAGGAATTTCCAGCACTGTTTAATTCCTTAAACATCATCTGCAAGAGGGATGAAATATTCCGTCAGGACGCCTCCTGGTCCTATCCAGAGAAATGAAATGTTTCCAATGATACATTTGATGAATAAGAAATTAAGTATCAAATATCACTCTTAATAATCTTAAAGAGCCACTGCTGTTTAGGGGTGACACCATCCCTTCTGGAAATGTTGCTTACCTGTGATATAGCAGTGCTGCCATAGGGAACACCTTCTGGACACATGTTGATAAAGGTGAAGTAACGTTTAATATTTTATAACTGACAGGTGCAATAGCATCTAGTGTGCCTACGAGACACAGAAGAGGCCCCATGTGCTTACTATAGCTGGTGTTAATCCTTCCCCAGTTGTGCATATTCCTGCCAGTTCTCAGATCTGTGCAGGGCTGGTTGTGATTTCCAGCCTGAAACACTCTTTTAGGCTGTGTCTGTCAGTCAGACTGACAGAAACGGCTCCTGCCACTTGACGATGAGGAATGTGCAGCCGGCCCACCCACAGGGACAATTTTGGCTCATTATGACAACATTTTAGTCTTTGGACTGTTTCCAAAAATTCTTTCTAAATGTGAAATTACTCAATCTTTATTCAGATGACAGAGAAAAAAAAGTTGCCAAACACCTTGCAGGTGAAAATGACTGTATCTGTAAGACAACACAAAATTGCAGAGCCAGGTACTTTTTAAGAAAAGGTATTTTGCTGGATGACCATTTACCTATTTTGTAGGTATTAACAGAACAGAAGTTTTATGCATCTGATTAGGATCCACAGCACAAAGACTCTGCTGTCTCCTTCCTGTTAAGACAGCTTTTGAGGACCAGTGACTGAAACCGAGGAGTCAAAGCAGGACTGATTAAGCAGCCAATTAGCAGCTCCTGCTCCTTTAGAAGGATAATTTTAGCGTGTTTATTTCAAAGCCAGCTGGAAACTGTGCCCACAGAAAGGAGGAGATGCTTTTACAAAATAAAGACCAGAGTGGCATAATCTATGATTAAAACTAATTCAGTCTAAGAAAGGGCTACTCCAGATCTAATAACGTGGATGGGTTTTTTGTTTCCTCGGCAGTACACAGGGGGTACGCTGTCACAAGCACACGTGAAACAAACTGGCCTAGATTTTAGATTCTAGTGCACTGTCACTTATACAATTGCTTAAATTGACAGTTATTACCTTAGTCACTCACTTCAGTTACTTACTCTAGTGTTTGTAGTACTAAGCGACTATTTTCTACTTAGAGGAGTTCAGGGCCTCTAAGAGTTTGTAGCTAAAGACACATAAACTTAGATTTGTGCCTGTATTTTTGTGCAGGTGTCTATTGATTCACTGGGGAGATGTAAAATTCCTTGTACTGAAGGATTTGGTGTCTGAAATGAAAAGAGGAGTAATAAAGGACATTGTAGTACCTTCATTTTGCAGATCAGGAGCTGAGGAACGGAGGAATTGCAGTGTCTCTCCCAAGATTGCAGAATTATTATCTAGCAAACACTAACGAGTAATGGGAAGCCACGCTGTGGTTTCAGCTAGCAGCAAGAGCAGGAGACAGCGGGCTCCAAAGGAGGAAGGCAAACTACAGCTGAATGTCGTTTGAATACAGATGAAAAGTAATACAGGACAAATTTATTTTAACAAAACCTGAGACAGGACTAGCGACAGAATGTTTTAACAGTGGAAGATGTGTTTAGAGTAGTGGGATATAGAGAAGCAGCCTGTATACAGTATGTAGAGAGGGGAAAAGGAGAATAAAAGAAATTGAAGTATACTTGTTGCATTGTATTCTCTTCCACCAAATCCTTCTGTACCAGCTTAATCCCTTTTTCTCCATTCAGACCCGAAGGGAGATGTCAGTAGCCCTCCGTGTAGCGCTGCCAGCACTGGGCGCGTCCCGCTTCGCAAACGAGCGGCTGTTTGTTTAGACCAGGCATCCCGCTTGCGGGATCCCCGCCGGTTCAACTTTTTATCCCTGCTGGCGCTGCCGGCCCTGTTACCCTGCCTTCACCTCCCGCTGCCCACACGCCACCCGGCTCCGGGCTGGGGAAGCCAGCGCCGAGCCCAAGGGCCTGGGCATCGCACCCCCGACAGGTACCTGCTCGCCCCCGCCCTGAGGCGCCCCAGGAGAGGGAGCAAGGGATGGAGCCGTAAGGGACGGAACCCGCGAAGAGCAGAGCCCAGGAGGCGCGGGGCGAAGCGAGGGTCCTGGCGAGGCCGGGGGCCGCTCCCTCCCCGCCTCCCGCGGCACTTACCGAGGCAGAGGAGCGCGGCCATGGCCGGCCGCTGGCGGCTGCAGCTCCNGCGGGAGGGGCAGGGCCGCCCTCCCGGGGAAAGGGCTCTGTCCTTCCCTCCCACCTCCTTCGGGCAGCAGCAGCGGAGGAAGCTCCCCCCTCGCCCCACACCCCCGCGAGCGCGCTTTGCTGCCGCCGTTGTACCCTGCGCTTGCGTTTGCCTTTGAGCCACGATGGCTGAGAGGGACAGCCTCCGGGTGCGACGTGTTCTCGGGCATTTTTCATGCGCTCTGGCACTGCCGCTGCACCCGGTTCCCACTTGATTTCTGGAGAAACTAAGCAGAGCAAGAGCTGCTGCCCGTAACGTCTCCAAAAAGGCCTGTTGCTCTGTCTGATCATCTTCTGTAAGCACTTTTCAGTGCCGCTTAGAAGTGAACTTGTCTGTTTTCATCTCAGATGCGGAACAGGACCGTGATCTATTAAGGAGGAAGAGGAGCTATGGAGCATGTTGGACAGCAGACCAGAGGAACAAATAACTAGTCTATAGTCTCTGCCCATACTGGACCAGGCGTTTCACTAACCTACATCAAAACCCGTTTGTCACAGAGAAGTCAGCAGCTGACTTTGATACTTAATAAATATCTGTCTGTTTAGAGAGCTGGGACTGTTTAGCCTGGAGGAGAGAAGACTGAGAGGGATCTGATCAATGCTTATAAATATCTAAAGGATATGTGTCTAGAGGAAGGGGCCAGACTCTTCTCAGTGGTGCCCAGTGACAGGACGAGGGGCAATGGTCACACACTGGAACACAGCAAGTTCCATCTCAACATGAGGAAAATCTTTTTTACCCTGAGGGTGACAGAGCACTGGCACAGGGTGCCCAGAGAGGCTGTGGAGTCTCCTTCTCTGGAGACATTCAAAACCCTCCTGGAAGTGTTCCTGTGCAACCTGCTCTAGGTGATCCTGCTCTAGCAGGGGGGTTGGACTAGATGATCTCTAGAGGTCCCTTCCAACCCCTGCCAGTCTGTGGTTCTGTGAAAAATAAAGCAACCATAAAGCATACAATCATATATGGTGGCTTCACTGGATGCTTTTTGCTTTTGCACTAGACAGAGGAAGAAACAACAGATGCCTATTGATTTTTCCATGCTGCTTGTGAGTCTTGTTTTCACAAATTGCTTGTCCCATACAGAACATTTTTAATCGGATTTGGTCCTTGAATGCTTAAAAAAAAAAAAAAGATACCATAAAATTTCCAGCACAACTAGGAGAGAGATACAGTGGTGAAATCTGGTCCCTATTGGCAAAGAAAACTTGAACCAAGTCCAGATTTTGCTTATTTTTTTGTTTAGCTCAGGAAAATTCAATCTTGCATATAATTTCTTATTTTTTTAAGTCAGATTTTAACTTAGTTAATTTTTTACACTCTTTATTTAAGCTCTTAATGCCAATTACTTGTCTTCTTTTTTTAGATGTATTCAATAAAATAAAATACTATTTCATCCAATATATCTAACATCCAGAGAAAAACATTATTGTCAGGTGAAAGGTATAGCCTGAGAGATGAATATAATTTTAGCTGTGAGACAAATTTTAGGTTGGAGAGCTAAATTTTCTTTGGCCTTAATCCGTTGCAACATGCAGCAGTAGGCTGCAATGCATCTTACAGCGAGGGCTGAGTTAAGCTCATGTTTCACACTCTCCTTCCTATAAAGCACTCCCCATGTTAACGGCGTGCATCAGTTTTGCTAATATCAGAGAATGAGATGGTGCCCTCTATGCAGTCCAGAAGAAAGGAAAAAATTTGCCTTTTTGGAGGTGGAGAGGGGGAGAAATTATCTTGCAGACATGGTGACTGCAGAGCACAAGCCTATCACTACAGCAGCAACAGGAAAGGAGAAAGAGGTCAGGATATCACACTGCCAAAACTGCGAAACATATCGAGAGACAAAGTACTCAGAATGATGTTGGCACAACAATCTATATCTGCAGGAACAATTAGGTTGTGATTTAAACTCTATGTCTAACGATGGTATGACCAAGGAGAAACAATGGCATGAGAACTCCTACGTTCCGAAGTTGCCAGTGGAAACATTAGAATACCAAAGCAGCTAGAGGTAACAAAACTCAATTAAAGCTCAGTTTTCTGGTAGTTTTCAATACTTACAGACTGGATATGAAATGCTCATTCCTCACCTGACCTTTTTTGATGGATAAGAAGCCCAAAAGTTTCTTAAAGATTCTTTTAATTTCTGTCACATGCAAAAGGCTTTAAATTACTTATTGCTCTTAAAATCTTACTCTGTCTTCTCACAGCTATTTCTATCTCCAACAACAGACACTTCTTACTATTGGGTTTATCAATTATTTGGTTTAACTGCCCAGGAAAGTGATTGAGTCACCATCCTTAGAGGTATTTAAAAGACATGTAGATATGACACTTAGGGACGTGGTTTAATGGTGGACTTGGCAGTGTTAGGTCAACGGTTGGACTTGGTGATCTTAAAGGTCTTTTCCAGCCTAACCGATTCTATGATTCTATGGTCTTTACTGAAAACTCCCAGTGATTATTTTCATTCAAAAATAAATCCAGATGGATAAAATTTCAACTGCATCCAAATATTTGGATCTCAGGAGTAAAAAGCCCTAGAACTGGCAAAAAGCCCACCACTACTTTACACAGGTAGCCAACAGATTTTTAAATGCCTATGAAGCTTTTTTTTCCTGATGAAATGGTGCATAAAACCATATCTGAGCTAAAGAATAAAATATCTAAGTATTTCTCAAATTTTGTAAAACTAAAGAAGTAAATACATATGAATATTTGCATCAAAACCCCAGAAATTTTTAAACGAAAAATAACCAAAACGTCAGCTCGATAACCACATTCTGTGGCAAGAATTAGTTGACACTTTCTACTCATCCTTAGAATTTCAAATTTTAGATAAGCGCTGATCCTATCACTAGTGTCTGAAAGATGTGCTATTTGCTTAAAAAAATCTGGCCAGAGAAAAACCCAGAACCAGTTGTCAGTGAATGTCTCTGGTTTTATTTATAGTCTCCATTCAAAAAGTACTGTTAAGTTAAAGCGAAGGCTAAAAGAAATTCCTAGGAACATTGAAATATTTTAATTTTCGAGTTCTGAATGAAAATAAGAAAAGAGAAGAAATGCGAATTTTTGTCTTACAATGAGTAAATTAAGGCCAGAACCTCCATTTCTAACATGTCACAGGAGACATACAGGAGCCAAAACCTGCCAATGACCTTTAGTGTGTTCTTACCTCAGATTAACTAACACAATTTATCCCAGTGGCATTAAGGCAGCAGCAAAAAGAAGACAATTTTTGTGAGCAAGTGGTGTGCAACCCCCCTTTAGAAAGATGCTACTTGCATTTTTTTTCCATAAGCATCACTCATATTGCTTTGTTAGAGTGTTAGCTGGTGCAAGTTAGAAATACTGTACCCTCTCCCTCCCCATTCATCTCACAGGGACCTCACAGGCAAAACTCCTGACAAGGCATGAGAATTTTGCTGGGCTTCCACAGTCACCCAGGACCTTTTATCTTTGAAAAACATACATACTCCCCCTTTATACTGACGAAGTTTTCTCAGATAACCATTTACTTTCTACATACTTGATCTCTCTTCAAGGAGAGACTAAAAAATACATTTTCTGAAAAGAAAGTATAGGTTTGCAAAATTATGATGTAACTGACATTTTTCATGATTACTGAGAATTATTTTGCAGCTAGATTGCTAAACTAGTTTTTAACTTTTTGACTTTTTATTTAATTATATCAAAAGAAAAAATTAGAAGACTTTTCAAATTCCATTGTAATTCTGTAATGTTTTAATTCAGCAGCTGTTTGTTGAATCATTTCAAATTATATAGAAAAATCATATCTTGCTCCACACAGTTGAATACTACTACATTTTCTGTGGCTAAAGAGCAAAAATAGCCTTCTAATGGCAAAGGAATTCCAATAGCTATGAAAACAAATCCTGCTGTACTTTCCACAATTATTTGGATTTTCTTTTCTTAGAAGAGACAAAGTAAAATAATTTCTTGAAATAACAATGACACAATAGCTATACTCAAAAATTAAGTTTACACATAGGAATATAGGAAATCCTAGGATTTTATTTGGTCTTGAAATATTCTTTTCATTTAAGTATTTCTCATTATTTTTAATAGAAAAAGAATATTCTCCTTTTTACCTTTTAATAGAAAAAGAAAACTTTAATATACAAACAATTGCAATTTTTTTCCTTTTCACTTTACATCAGTGTAAAATGCCAAGTAAAACAGCCTTTGGGGAAAGCCTAAGCATAAAGTGATTAAGCACTTCGTAAAACTATAGCTGTCATGACAGACAGTGCATTGCATGATATTAGGTCAAAGTAAAATCTAGAAAAATATTTACATAAGTTAAGTAATATCTTGTCTACGAATAATTGGCTTTTCAGAAATATACGTAAGAAGGTCTTCTTCCTATGTCATATGCTTTTTACTGAAAAACGAGTCCATGTCAAATACTTTCACTGAAAAACAAGTCCTCCCTCCCATCTTACCCTCCCTTTTGAAAAATCTGAAATGAATTGCAAGAATAGTGCCACAGGGAGATTGTAGCTCAGGTTCCTCTAGACTAGCCTCTTTCTAACAGATAGACCACATTCCCCTAGTAGACTAAGTCTCCAGTGATGCACCATCTTCATTCTTTAAGAAGAAAAATTACAATGCACGGTAGGAAGCTCCAGGCCAGGGAGCTTATCCCGTAAATGGAGAATTTATAATTTATAATTTCCAGAGAGAAACATTTTAGTTGTTGAAAAGTCAACATTTTCTTGGCATATAAATCTGTTAATTGTTTGTATCATTAGTATTAAATGGCAGCTGAGAGAGAAATCATGACAGCAAGCAAGATAACCAATCTTTTCTACTTTAAAGATCCTCAGAGATCTTCTGGAGCAACACCTGGAAACATTATGGACCAAAATGAGCTACAAAAATTAAATTGTCCTGCCCTTTAGGGGTGCTGACACTTATTATTCCTATTGGCCTGAGTAGGAATTTTGAGCTTATAGCACCTTTCAGCATCACATAAGTTTCATGTAAGTAGTTACTTTTTAGGCACTCGAGTCTGAAGAAAAAAAATAAATAAATTAGCTAATTAGTGTAATCTTACGAAAAAAATGTGTGACTTGCAGCACTTTGGGTTCCTGTCTTAGAAGCATGTCTGTGCTTAGAAAAGTAACCTGGAATCTCCCCAAACAAATCTGAAGTGAAAGTTCCACAATGAACGTAGAATTTACACAGGGGAATTAGCAGAAAAAGAAATGCAAAGTAATTCCAGAATATCACTACTGCATAAGTAAGCATTCCTTGTAAATAAGTCACTCATTTATAGAAACAGGATATAAATAAATGATGTTTGAGACTTCTTTCAAATACTTAGAGTTCTTGATATGATACATTTTAGAACATTCCACAGCATCTAAAATATATAAAAATAAATATCTACAGTATTTACAAAGTATGATACAATCCAATCTCTAAAAAGACTTGTAAAGACATGTTCTTTAGCTCATACTGAGGTAAGTAGGTTTCTGTAAGACTGAGAAGAAATAGGAGAGGCAGTTGTTTTGAGGGGATCCATTTGTCCACTTGCTGTAGTCTGTAACACAGCTAAAAGCATGTGCCGTTCTCTGGTGGTCTTACGTGTGTTGAACCAAAGTCATCCTTGCTGTAACTCCATCAAGGTAAGTTTAGTTATGCTAGGGATACATTTGTCCCACCCTGCATTCTCTGCATTGCCAGTGTCTTCTGCAGAAACCCTCACAGCTTCATCTAAATTTGAAGCCATGTTCATCCCTGGTATGTGGAGATGCAGTTCCACTGACTTCAATGGGCTCAGTGTAGCTGGGATACCTGTAAGATAAAACATAGATTTTAAGATGATTTTACTGTTTGTATCAGGTAGCTGACCGGCTCACCCTGTGATTGCCGCTCTCTGAACACTAGGCAGGTGATGATCTATTAACAAAATGGTCGGCCAGAAAATGGTCCAGACTGCACTTGCAAATTTTAAGTAAAGACTTCTTGACTGAAGTCTAAGGGGATTTCTGATGCATAAACCTTGATTTTCTTACTTTTAAACATTTGTAATGTGTTCTACTATTTATTTAATATGCATTATTTGGTAAATTGTCCTGTGGTTCCTTATCCAGACACTGCTGTGACCAGTAGAGCACTACAGCTTCCTGTGTACAAGCCAGCCATAAAGTGGTTTGGGTTGGACGAGACCTTTAAAGATCATCTAGTCCAACCCCCTGCCATGAGCAAAGGACATGCAGGGAGAAGAGAAGGATGGCAAATAATCGATATAGAGAAAAACAGCATCTATAGCCACACTGCAAGCTGGGTTTCACAGCTATAACCTTGCTTGTGCCGTACGTGTAAGAATGGAAACGCTACTGGAGAAGAGCAAGTTGAATTCAGGAAAAAAAAAACAAACATTCTTTCTGTAGTAAGTGAGAAGAGCAGACTTCTTCAGAGGTAATTTATTTAATTCTTTTTAGATACATATTTTAGGAGCAGATGAGTTGTCCTTGGAGATACTAATTTCTCTGTTACCAATATATAGCTTATCTAGTCCTAGCCTATAGCATCTGAGGTAACTTCTAGACAAACAACATCCACATCCCTAGCAGAGCAGGGATGAATCCTGCACTGGCAGTCCCTTGCAAAATCCTGCTGGGATATAAGACATAATGTAAGGAGAAATATCAAATAAGAAATTATATGTCATTTTCCCTCCATTCACAAAGCTAGGGAATTGCACGATTATTTCACTATTTACCCAGAATTGGGAAAGCTTGAATAACTTCTGTCTTTCATTTCAGACTGTGTTCATTTTTTATCAACCTGTACTGGAGAAAAGTCAAGAGTGGCTTCCCAGCTGTTCCTGAATACACACAATAACCCACCCAACAGGAAAAAGAACAGAAAATGCAAGAAAAGAAATTAACGTGAATTTCTTATGTGATCAGCTCAACTCACACCAGAATCCATGGTAAGCAGATCATTTGAAATAGTCAAGGACATTCAGGTAGTTCAATCTGTACATCCAATCTTGATTTGTTATAAAATAGACTACAGCTTCAGAGAATTATCTCTGAGTAGAATACAGCTGTTAATAAACACATTGCAACTTTGGGGAAAATTATTTTCGTATTATCAGCTACCTGTTCTTTATTTACTTAGGAGTCTAAAGGAAGTAGAGATCCAAAGAAAATATTTATATAAAATATGATCACCTTAACCACTCCCCAACTGCAACTCAACCTTTGAAATAAATGAGATCAAATTTTGTTTCATCAATATATGACCAAAGTTGTCGCATGTTCTACAAAATATTTCTTGTCAATCAGTTCTTCATCATGAACACTCATCTCTCATAGCACTGTGCTCAAATTCAAATACTGTTATATGTGCACTTATATTTTACTTCTACAGCATCAAAAGACAAAGGGACAAATATACTACCAGTGGCTAATAGGTGCAGTACCATTTGCTGGAAGCGTGCTTATGTTGGTCAATACAACATGTTCTGAAAGTTTTGAAATGTTATCAAAATTGCTGATCTGGGTTGTCAAGGATTTCCGACTCTCTGTACTGGCACGACCTCTGGTGAGCCGTTCATCATGGTGACCGCGGATGCCAAAGATGCAACAAGAAAATGCTGCTTTAAATTCTTCTCTGAATTTCCCTGTCAACCACAAACAAGACTCATGAAAACATTGTACTATAAACTATGTTTCAGCAAACTTTAGAGATTAGAAAAGAGCAGGCATCTAAAGCAAAATTAATCCAAAACACACAGATGTTCTAATGCAGAGGTAGGAAAACACAGTTTCAACATCTTGGAGGAAGACAGAAAAAATATAACCTTTGTAAGAAGATACGTGAGGTATGATATGAAACCTAAATTATTCTTGGGTAGACAGAATGGCCAAACTAGAATGATTTATGAAATCATGCCATGGATAGTCTGTTGATTAATAACATATCTAACAAAAGTATTTGAGCAATCTTAGGCTTAAATGACTGAATCACTATTTGACGTGTGCATTCCTCAGGGGGCGGTGCTGGGACCGCTGCTGTTTAACACCTTTGTTGGCGACACAGACAGTGGGATCGAGTGCACGCTCAGCAAGTTTGCTGAGTACACCAGCTGTGTCGCGTGGTCGACATGCTGGAGGGAAGGGATGCCATCCAGAGGGACCTTGACAGGCTTGTGTGAACCGCATGAAGTTCAACAAGGCCAAACACAAGGTCCTATATGTGGGTTGGGGCAATCCCAAGCACAGCTAGAGTCTGGGCAGAGAATGGATCGAGAGCAGCCCTGAGGAGAAGGACTTGGGGGTGCTGGTTGATGAAAAGCTCAACATGAGCCGGCAGTGTGTGCTGGGAGCCCAGAAAGCCAACCGTGTCCTGGGCTGCATCAAAAACTGTGTGGCCAGTAGGGCGCTGGAGCGGATTCTGCCCCTCTGCTCCACTCTTGTGAGACCCCACCTGGAGTACTGCATCCAGATCTGGGGTCCCCAGTACAGGAAAGACATGGAGCTGCTGGGGCAAGTCCAGAGGAGGGCCACAAAGTTGATCAGAGGGCTGGAGCACCTCTCCTGTGAGGACAGTCTGAGGGAGCTGGGCTTATTCAGCATGGAGAAGAGACGTAGTTGGCACAGGTGTTTCATGCAAGTACTAGACTCACAGCCTCCAAAACTCAAAACCTGCATACAAAATGCTAGCTGGGGACAGCCCATGGCTTGTGCTACGTAGTGGACAGTATCTGGGGAATGTTTAGGGGAATGGTAATTGTTTCAGACCAAAGTCATGACAGGGACTTCTCTACCAAATTAATGGTATGGACAAATTCAAGCACTTGGTCTCAGGCCCTGGCACTCTTTAGTTTATAGTTATAGGTAGATAGCCTGAAGGTAAGGGGATACATCAAGCATCTTGTTCCAAGTGCATCTAGCTCCCACCGGAGGACCTGGACTGATGTTACACAGTCATTAATCTTATTTGCTATGGCTCATTACATTCAAACTATACGTTAAACTTGAATTCTAGGTAACTGTAACTTACCACTGAGGAAGTTATAAATAATGGGATTGGCTGCACTGTTTGCATATACAAGCCAGTGTGAGAATGTGAACCAGGCGTATACAGTTTCTCTGTCATCAGCATGATTAAACATTCCAAAAACCCTACAGAAAAAGAAAAGCACACCTGAAAAATGGCAAAATTAGAAATCATATAAAAAGATTTGGCAAATTCTAACCTAACTTTGATGGCCTATCTGCAGTATCACAGAAAATCTGACTCAACAGTGCTTGCTTTCTTGAGCGAATAGAGTTCTCCCCCATTCCTCAGCCTCCTTTCTTGGTGGTTTAGCACAACAGAGACCACCAGTACTTTACTTTGCAATGGTGCAGATGCATAACTTTTCTCGAAGTAACCAAAGTCAGCTGGTGTCAGGTAAGCCAAAAAAAGATGGGAAAAGTTGCCTTTGACCTATTCAAGTCATTGAGGTTCCCAGCTCTAAGCCCACTCTCCAGTTCAGGAGTTAGAAAGGCACTGACCTGGCCCAAACCCTGAGCTCACAGGAGCAGCTTCTGTCCTCCAGAGAAATCTGCTTTGCCCAGATTCCTTACACCTAACTTTTGCCATTTAAGTGAAAATATAACTACAGGCCTGCTCTGCTATTGTAGCTGAGACAGCCTGCGTAGTTCCTCTGTGGTTCACATCATAGGTGGCCTGAACCGGCTTCTGGAAACACCTTTTTCTCACCCCCTTGCCTACCAAGGGACTTGAGGATGGAAAGTACTCAAATTAGGCCTCAGGAAAGTATGAGAATTGAGTGGGATGTATTGAAACCTTCATATCTAACTTGAAAATATTCCTTAAAACCTGAAACATTCCTCAAGTACCAATAAAAGGCTGGTTATTTTTTAGGATATTCAAATATTCTGCTGTAAGTCATTATTTAGTGGTATTCCAGAGGTCTCGTGAGATATGGCTATATCAGAGCCTCAGCCTGTCAAGCACTGTACAAAAAACAGAGTGTAGACAGTTATGTGTCAAATGAACATGCAAGAAAAGGACAAAAAAGTAAACCTGAGCTTCATAGGCAAACTGAAGGGTTAGGCTCAGGTCTCAAAATTGTATATGATGGGGCTTGGGGTTTGAACCCGGCATTGCACAGTCCTGGGGGCCAAGCCACAACACTACACTCTCCCACTAACCTTCAGCTGGTGCTTTAGGTAAATGCACTTCCACGGGTGCATTTACAGCAAACAACCTGCAATCCCATGTAAATGACAGGTTTTAATGAGGAGATAAGCGAGATCATTTTCATGAGGAAGAGCTTGCTAATAAGGGTTCCACAATCTGGCCTTTAGCTTCAGTACTATGGAGAGGTTAAATATATTTTTTCTTGCAACCCTGTGGTTATTTTCCATTTCTTTATCATGAAATAAGTACTTATGCCTCAAAAGTATCTCCCAGAGTAAGAGGAAACTCGAAACTGAGGATTGTTTTTAGGCAGGAAGCTTTACCAAAAGTTTACATTTTGGGATAAACGTTACCTTTTCAAGACATTGAGGATGCTAATGGGCAGATAGCAAAGTGCAAAAACCAGGAGGACAACCATTAGCATACGTGCTGTTTTCCTTCTTGCACGAATCTGTTTTATTTCAGCTGCCACCGCGCTAATCTTTGACTTTGTTGATTGTCCCAGCCCCCGGGGCTGTGCTGAGGACTGCAGAGGCTTCCATTTTTTCTGAACAACAGAAGAAGTTCCTGGGATCTAAAAAAAGACAAAATAAGGGGCACTTTGAAAAACTAGCACTGTGGATAGCTATAATAAGGAAAGTAGATATGTTGATATACATAATGTAAGCTTGCAGGGAGAAGTAAGGGTTTTTTAGTAAATTAATTGATGTAGCTGCAAGAACCAAACCCAATTTCAGACAAACTTGAAGGACTGCATAAAATTTTGTCTTTTGTCCAAATATATCATCTGATGTATTAAAATTATCTTTACTTCCCACATAACTTTTCTTGCTTGTCTCTCCCAATTGTCACACTTAGCAACCTTACTACAACAATTATGTTGCTATAAAGTTTACATGAAATGTTTTCTTGTATGGCAGAGTAGTTTATCCTATTCATATGCTGCTAATTTAAGATACTAACCAGCTTCTTAGCATTGGAAAAAAGAAATCACAGCTCAAGCGTGGATCTGCCTGCAAAGCCCTTAAAAAGTGAATCATACAGTGATGAACAGATGGCAATCACAGAATAGTGCCGTGACATAGGAAGAATTAGGTTAGTCAAAGACACCTTGCAACAGGTAGATGTAGCACCATACTGTTAAAAAGAAATAAATCAGGTTTTGTTTTCTGTGCCCTCACGTAAGCCAAGCCAAACAGAGCAATTTTGCTTCAGTTCTTCGAAATGATTTTCTGCCTGCAGCCAAATGTGAAAGACTACAGATGGCAAGGACTTTCTCAGAGAACTCCATTACAATGATGTTTATAATGTTTTCAATATTATACACTGTGAAAAACTTTTGGGTAGAAATACAGTTTTATTCATGCATAGTGCAATTGTCTGTGGTGTGATTAGTCTCATGAGTGCAAAATAATTCATGTTTAAAAGTATCTGCAAAATTCAGGTTGTCTACTGTAACATTTTAAAAATTAGGGCTTATCGACACAAACTGACCAGAAAAGAATGAAATTCTGCATAAGTATTTCAGAAAAAAAGCAAGCTAATATGGAAATACTTGTTCTAAAATAAAAGCATGCACAAGCAGAATTGTTCTAGAATAGCTATTATGGTTTTTTTTAATAGTTTCCTTGCACAGACAAGCCCTTAATTCAGCATTTACGTGCACCATCAAACCTGATTTACAACTATTGCAATGTTTTGGCAAAGCTGCGTTGTAACGAACAGGAAACCAATGAAGCAGAACAAGAGATACATTAGAACATTTATTTTTTTCTAATGCCTCTGTGGAAATAAAGAAAAAAAAACAACAAACCCAACCAAAACTCCCCAAAAAACCCAAACCAGAAAGACCCCTTGCACTCACTTCTACCGAGGATTCCCGCTCACTCAGCTGAAATCAGCAGTGTCAGGTTCCTACCGGGGCACTGCTGTTCCACTGCAAGGGACTGACTGACTGCAGCGTGTCTGTGCCAGGCACTGCTGAGAGCGTACGCTCTCCAAGATTCTGATTTTGGCTTATTGGGGTACTTTGATATTCTGTTGTTCTAACTTTGAAGCAGAAGCCTTTCCTTCCTTTTCAGTCATACTGAGTTACCGTATTCATAGCAAGAACGGATCAGAAAATGGAGATGGAAGCAGAGAAATTCGGCCAGAGCTCTCCCTCTCGATCATGCCAGAGATTCACGAAGAATTCTTTGACCAGATTTCTTGGTAGCTAGATGCAATTTAGAATAAGAGAAAGAGTATCTGGTCTCAAAATTGTGAATGGCTGTTTCTACAGAAATGTTAAAAACGACTGCTTTTGTACATGGCTGGTACCTGTCTGTGCAGGTCGAAGGGTCTTTTTTGGTATTTAAGCAGTCTTGAATAGCAAGAGGTGATCAAAGGCAGAGACTGTACACAATGTACAGTCTCACTGTACTACGTATGGAATTGGTAGATCTTCAGGAGTTTGTACTGAGAACCTTTCCACAGAGCCCTGTTTTCCTCAGTCTTTACCTGGCACACACCTGGGCTTTGCTACTGTTACACCAATAACAGTAATACAGCAAGAATTTGATCAGGAGAAAAAAAAAAAAGACCTATATACCCACAGATGCACTGCTGAACCAGTTTCATCTAAGGAGCATAAACTTCAGCACTGTGCATGTGTATACAGAAACATTTACAGATACACATATATGTAAGCGCCCACACATGCCAGCATAATGCATATATGTGCTTTTCAGTAATGAATCACTTACAGAGATAATTGTGGAGAATTTGTGTCATTCCAATAATTCACTAAAGGCCCACTAGCTGTGTCCAAACGGATACTAAAACTTGCATATTTATTTTCTTATGCACTTTTTTTCTATGCCCTCAAATTATTATCAAGGGTTTAATAACCAGAGAAAATATCTCCAAATATAATAAGATCTTGTAAAGCTGCCAAAATAAAAATCATTAGGGTTCTTAGTTATTAATATGAGTAAACTTTAGTGTCAATGCATTTGGACATCAGTAAATCAAAGCACACAGTATGGAACTTGATAATACAAATTATACACCAACACTTTCATCCTAAGTCCCTTCAGTCCTATTTATTTGTTCAGAAGTTACTTTTAATCTACTTAAAATCTGCAAGAGAACATAGCCTTCTAAGTCACTACTTCCTTGCTAATAATTAAAATAAATTACTCAAAATCCCTGTTATTTGTGGCATGATTGTTCTTGTCTTTACAACAATGAATCACTTATTCAAAGATTGTAAAGCTTATATTCAAAGATCTGCTGGAAAGACACAATCAGTAATTTTAAGAGCTGTTGCACGAGGTACAGCAAGGATAGCTTGCAAATCTGTCTCATTTTTAGTGATCTGAAAATTGGCATGCACAACACACTCCATTTTTAAAAAGAACCTTTAGGAAAAGTGTAAGGCATAGCAAGCATCTACTGTTTGCTGTGTTTTTCCTATCATGTACATCTGGAAGTCTCGTTGTGCCTTGCAATAGGATCACTATATTTAACTGAAGTTCTAGTAAACAGCATGATTTCTTAATTGAAACTATTATAAAATAATACATTTAAGAGCACTGCATTCATTTGCCCTACATGACTGATTACGGCACACCTGTTGCACGTAGAAAAATGCCTGATGTCTGCAGCCAAGTCACAATTGGTAATAGATGTGCAGTGACCTTAATTTCACTTAGTGCAGCCTCTCCTGCATAGTGCTATCGTCTGTCCTAGGAAAAGAGACAGCAGTAATTTCACATCGATGGCACTAAGCCTCGAGAAGCATTTGTCTTTTTGCCACTGGACAAAAAGGATCATCCTAACCTCGTCAGCATGCAAGATGTATAGGGAGAAGAAATATTGTGAAGAAGAAATAGGCCAGCTAATACAGCTGGGGAAAAAACTGGGACAAACCAGGTTGGTTTCCAGCCATTTAGCTTCTGCTCTGAACTGGAACCAGCATTTTCAGGCTACTTGCAGAGTAAGGACAATGGCTTTGTGTTAACTTAATTAACGGACAGTTTGAGAGACTAGGTAGATGTAAGGAATGCACAGAAGAGATGGTTAAGAAGGAATATGGTGAGAAGGTCATTGGGTGCTACAGCACAGATAATTATTCAGCAATGCAGAGCATCTTAGAGCTATGTTAGACTGAACTTAATTCCAAAAGAAACAGCAAAACCTTTGTTCTGGGGAAGAGTCCCCTCAAACTGTAAAAGTTAAATCTTACCGTCAAACTATCTTGGGATTTAATCTTCTAAATGTAAGAAATTAAAAGAAAAAAAAAGTAATTTAGAGACAAACACCAACTCTGGATTAACCTAATATGATTAGGCGTGAGAATAATTGCTGTTATGATGGATACCAAAATGCCCTAAAGCAGATTTGTTTTTTCCTATATTTTTCCTGTATTTTGACTGTTTGCAAGAGATACATTTTTGTCAGTATAAAATTGATTTTTACTTTTAACATTCAGAAATGTAAAGTCTACTTGTGATTTCTCTGATCGATCAATTTGAACGGCATGGAAAACGCTCTTGATGTGGCAGATACTATGCCCTGGCCAGGGCATAAAATTTGGATGGTATCAGACACAATGGTGAGAGAGAAATGATTCATGCCTCCATCTTAATGGAAATATTGTTAGAGCCATTTTTGAGGACAGGAGATGAAATATCTTGCATCATGTCTTCAACGGGATGAGCTTATTGTCCTTTACAGAATGACAGGGCAGGGGACAGTGGGGGACTACAGCCATAGTTAAATTCCAGGCACAGCAGAAGACAGCAGAGGGAACCATAGGCTGATGTATGACAGATTACAGCTCACATCCAGAAAATGATTTTCAAAGCTGACAGCACTTCAAATTGTGGAAGGGGAAAAAATGTTCCTGAAATGTTCCACATAATTTTTGCCACTTCAGTTCAAATATTGCTTGTGAGCTTGCTTGCTTGTAGGGTTTTTTTTGTTGTTGTTGTTTAGTATTTTTCTTTTCTTTCCTACACTTTTAATTTGAAGCTTGAAAAAAAATAGATGTTCACATTAGAAATCATGCCAATTATTTGTCAGTAATTCACATCAAATGTTGCTGATAACAACCAGCTTCACATGAGGCAATTCCAGTCTCACAGTTCTGACAGTTGGACTTCAGCTTGGACCTGCTATGAACCCGAGACTTTGCAGAATGAAAAATAAAAGACTGTACAGACTACTAACAAAACGAGAAGGTCAATCCCAACTTTTGACTGCTACAGCAGATTTTAGCAGTATAAATAATGTCACTTAAGGTGTTTCAGTACTCATTTCAGGTACAATGGAAGAGATCTTCCTTCTGCCTATAATCAATCTTTCTGTTGCCTCCTCCTCTCTCTCTCTTTCTAAGCCCTTCATAGACACGAGCAAGAAGGGGTTTACCCTCAGCCTGACTGCCTTCATTTTTTAATGCATCTCAGTGCCTATCCAAGGTGGCTGTGAGCCAGCAGTGTCACTGAACCTGGCAGCAGTGCTGGATTTAAAAACCCAAGTCCTAAGTGACTACACGGGGCATATAGAGAAGGCGGCTGTACGCAGGAATCTACACATAGTCACAACAGCAAGCAAATCCAGCTAGTCTAAGCGACTTACCTGGCGACACCACAGCTTCCGAAATATTTGCAAATAGGCCAACACCATGAGACACAGTGGTGCCATGTATGTCACCAGAAAAAAGCACGTGTGATACATTTTGGGGTAAACTTCAGCTGCAAAGAGAATTCAGAGAGGAAAAGTGCATTTAAATATACATACATTTCGAAATCACTTTAAGCCAAATTACTCATGTAGGTATGCAGGTGTTTTTCAAATGTAATACGTTACAATGGAAGATTTATCTAATACCATTACAATCAGGATTGATTTTTTGATCACTGGTGTATACATTCTTTTACTATTATAAACACACTTTTACTTTAAGCATCTTTTATCTCTTATGTCATATTATTGCTTTCATATCGCATTATTGCTTAGGTACAAACTCTTAAGTTCTGGTTTTATTAAACCAGTGAAAGATAGACAATTTCATTATCTAACAATAGCTAATCAATTATTCAACCTACCTCATCTTTGATGTATTTAACAGGTTGTGTAACTGTCTTTGGTTTTAATTCTGCAAAGGCTACTACGTATCCCTGAGTAAACTGAACAGTCTCTCACCAATACACAGAGAACGTAGACTACGGCACACATGATGCTAATGGGAGGAGAGACAGACATTTCGGAAACCACTTCTTGGTGGCAGAATAAATGTGTGTCTTAAAGCTATATTCAGTGATTCATTATTATGATTACAGTGAAGAAAACAATTAATTCATCAAGTTCTCTAAAGTTAAGAAATTTCCATGATTATTTTTGATTTAGCTTTAGCAATAATGAGTTTGCTACCACTGTGTTCTTGTTTCCTGTGTATCTCCTTTCAACTAATGAATGTTATTTGCTTAGAATAGAATAGAATAGAATAGAATCGAATCATTAAGGTTGGAAGAGACCTCAAGGATCATCCAGTCCAACCGACCCCCCACCACCTATTACCCACTAAACCATGTCCTTCAGTACCACATCTAACCTTTCCTTAAACACCCGCAGGGACGGTGACTCCACCACCTCCCTGGGCAACCAGTTCCAATGCCCGACCACCCTTAGAGACAAACAGCTGGTAAATGTTGTGAGTGTACTGCATTTTTAAGAATGTTGTATCATGAGCTTCATCGTTAGATTATAGCAGAACGTGCAGCCGGTGCCTGGAGAACTTGCTTTCACTTTTGTAACACCAACTGTAGTTTGGTAATACCAAATATTGATATAAATTGCAGCTTAACCTTTATGGATGGCCTCAGAAAAGGAATGAACATTATGTAAAGTGACAATATGTAGCAGAAGAGAAACTGTGCACTAGATGAGCAGTTAGATTGCACAGTAATCCTAAGCACTGCATGTTGGGCTAAAGTAAAGAAGGAAGGTTTACGTTAATTTCCTGAATAATGAGATCTGCAACTAAAACTCTGCATTTAGTTTCAATTTAAAAAAAGAGAGGAAAAAAAGTTTCATGAGATCAAAACTTTAGTAACTGAAACGTACTTTCTGCCTCTTAAAGTGACTGAGACTGTGGCCTCTATCAAACAAGGGGTCCCTTTGCCTGCCAGGAGGATCCCTGAGAGTTTGATTAGACAAGGAGATGCACAGATCTGGCCCGTAACTCTCACAGTAGGGAGGAGGGCACCATCTTGTTAACTCCAGGCTTGCCCTCAAACCCCGACTCCTGTGATGTCACACTCAGTGTTGGCCTCAAAGAACCAGCTAGTTCACCAGTCAGAAAAACTTTGCAGAGAAACTCGCTATAGCAAAATGTAGCCATGTCCGTCGCTAGCAAAGGTAATGGAAATATGGCCATTGGTATTTGACAGCTTTGATGGATCAGGCTTCAAAAAAATTCAGATGAGCAGCATTTGGCTCCTTACATGCACTAAGTAGCAAATCAACTTATCAACTCCTGACTAGCAGCTGCTGCTACTAGCCCTTGTCAGTGTTCCTGGGGGAGATATCACTTGGGGCAAGTTTTTTTATAAATGGCGATAACCTGGGTTGTACAGTTACTGATGATCCCAGAATTGTTTCTGCATTTCAGAAGATGCAGCGTTCCTGTCAGACAGGGAAATACCGACACGCACGCATCACAGGTGGAGACATTACGGAGAAACTGGAGTAACGTGACTTACTGGGATCACAGGAGGTCAGAGCTGAAAGTACATTCTTTCTGCTCAGAAGGAGGTGCCACCTGCCTCATCAATGCTCTGCAGGCAGCCAGGCCCCTTTCAGGTAGAGGGACGGTACATATTTAAAAGGCCATCTGGAGTTTATGACTTCCAATTTAGCATTCCAAGTAAAGTGAAACATTAAATGAGCCTAGCTATCTACAAAGAACTGACAGACCAGGTTGGAGGAAGATCCTAACACTTGCCTTTGAAGTTTAGCCACCTGGAAAGTGCCAGCTGCTAAACATCAAAGGAAGCCTGTCCCTCCTCCACCCAGGGCAAAGCCCTTTGTAGAACTTCTCCCTAAGAAGCATGACTCTGTTTAGCTTCTCAAGCCAAAGAAAAGCTTTAAAGTTGTTTGACAATCACAGGAGCAAGAAGGAGGAAGGGCTGGTTTGGGACACCGTTCATTTATCAAACGGGTGAGTTCCAGGCTCCTTGAACGAGAACATCAATCAGTTTATGGTCCTGGTGATATATCAGCTGCCTGGCTGGGACTGCTGAAGCTCTTATTGCCAAGCAGGAGAGGAGAGAAGTGTCTTTGTCTTCTGCGGTCACGTAATGGGCTTTGGGACAGGGGGAGATCGTTCTTAGCTGGAGTAACTGTCTCTTTAAGAATAAATTAATGATTCACTGGTCGCTGCTTTACTGAAAAGAGGAAATCATTTGAAATGTTTTACTGAGAAGAGGGAAAGGGACAAAAAGCAAAGAGGCGGTGACAGGGATTGGACTGGGGTGAGATCAGTGTTCCTGCTCAGCACCACTCATACAGTACAATTACTCCATCTGATACAGGATCAATATGCTAAAACAAAGCTGCCTTCTGTCTGCTATAGGGGTTATTAGACAAATTTTAAACTTTTCAAAAGCTTTCTTCTTGGCACCGTGTTCCAGTCCCAGACTGTTGTTCCATGAAGCAAGGAGGCAGAAGATTGAAACTACAGCTTGTGGATTTTTGCCAGAATTTTACTATTTTTGCATAAATACATACATACATGCATACATATACGTATGTATACAAACTGAAAACAACCCAGACTCAAAATGTTTTGATATGTCTAACAAATGAAATACTCCCTTAAGCCCTTAAGTTCATAATGAAATTGGTACTCTTGACAGCTTCCCTAAGAATAGGGAAAAACAAGAAGACTGTCACATTTGTTGAGTACCAGTAGGGAGTTCCCAGGTTCCCAGTCTCAGGAAGATACCTATGAGGTTTTGGAGTTACCAATATGAAGAAGCAATGCAGCTAAAAGACTATACTTCAGAATAAAGTTTAATAAATAGGGATGTGAGGAAGTGGGTGCCCATAGTAGAGAAAATCCAACCACACAACACAGTTCCTTCCGAACTATGTCTGTATGTCAGAGTACTTACAGTTAAGTACTACTAAAATTAAATTTTCAAATCTGATATATTATGCTTGAGTTATCAATTCACTATAACACCAAGCATAATTTTAGTATTACAATATTCTAACTTCTTTCTACACTAAAAGGTTCCACAAGTTTTTCCCTAAATTCTGAACACTTTAATAAACAGGATGTATAAACCTTCATGTAGTAATGCAATTTCCAACTATTTGTTTTCCAGAATTAAGACAATATGTTTTTGTACTATTTTATGAGCAATCTAAGAGGAAATGGAACACAAAGTCTTCCTTTTGCTTCCATTCAACCATGTAGTTTTGGGAAATGATTATCTCCATATTCTTTTTATCATTTGCAAAGCGGTTGGCTAATGCACTTTGGCTAACACTCTTTTCGCAAACAGCTCTGAAAGAATGTATTTAGCTGACTTGGACACATGGTGAACTCATTTTAATATACGTTTCTTTTATTTTGGCACTTTATCATCGAATTCAGCACATAGCAATTACAGACTATTATAGAACTGTGGCCAACACTGGCTCCTTAAGTGAGTCTGCATAGGTCACATGTTGGATCCTTCTGCATTCCCAAATAAAATATTGTTATTAGACAGTACTCAAAATGAAAAACCCTCAGCCTAGAACTGGCAATGAATTTTATATTCAGAAATGCCAGAAGCAATTAAAAAGAAATTTAGCCCCGTTTTAGGCTCAACTATTGCTCCAGTTGCAATCACTGGCAGCTCTCCAACAACGTGCTTGAAATCTTATTAGTCAGGGTGGCCACTATTTGTTCATTGTTAAGGAGCCCAAGTGTCACAGTGTTGTTCAGACCTTCCTTCGAGACACTCAGACTTGTATGGATTTCAGCAGCTGGACCTAAGTCTGGGTAGGGTACAGTGCTGTCTCCTGCTTTGGCATCTCTGACATTTTCCTGGACATGGCTTCCTGTTAGTTCTTCAAAGCACCTCATGTTTCAGTGGTCCTCAGCTCCCAGATGTGGAAGAGGCTTCCAGAACATTTTGGAAAGTGTCATTAAGCATCCTCTTTTGCAGTCTCAACCTTGACAATTCACAGTTTAACATCCTTGGGACATACGGTGTACATGATGCTCTGCAAAGATTTCATCAGATGTACCCTAACTTTAGTCATCATAAATTGTATGTAGTTCTAAACAAAGCAGTAAACACCTAAATATAATCCCTTTCCTCTAAACTGAATCCCCTATAGGATTTACTCAGGTCTCTCAAGTGTATGCAATATCTACAGCTCCACCTTCTCTTTGCAAATATGGCTTATTCATAGGAACATTAATTTCTTAGTCCTTGTTAGCTTTTTTTGTTCCTAGATAACCCTGTACTCAAAAAAGGTAAAACAAAATCCAACAAAAAATGCAACTATTTTCTTTGAAACTCTTAGCTCTTTATTTCTTCTTCTGACCTCAAGGCTCACCAGCCTTTTCAAACTGCTGCCCTGTTATCCATGTTCTTTCGTTCTTGTTTGGGGTCTTTTCAGTAGAAAAGCTGCATTTTCTACGCCTTGACCCAACTCATTGTCCTTAGCCATTTTCAATTGCACAGAAATTATCTGTAGCTAATGTAACTCTATTATCCATAGTCTGAAAGGGACATTAAGGTATATATTTTGTTTTCTTCTCACTGATAATATATGGTTAACTCTATATTCACTAAGTAATTCCATGATTTGAGCAACCTAATTGTAACTTAATATATATAAAGGTTCTTATCTCAAGTACCTATGATAAGCTATTATTAGAAAGTGTAGAGGATTATTTTTTATGGGTAGCTGAAATGCACCAGCAGATTAAGTAGCAATGATGGTGGATTATCATTAAAAGAATAATTCATTAAAAAGGCAGCAGGATAAAAAATGGGATTGTTATCTTTCAGTGCAATGGAAAGCTTCCCACTTCAGAAAACTTTAACATTTTTAATGTAACTTATTTTCACTTTATGCTCAATATAAATAAAAAAAAATAATCATTTCTGAGCATTCATTTCTGAAGCTATACACAAAAATAACTTAATTCTATGCACAAGTACTTGCCTTTGTTACACCCTTTCTACCTCTCCAAACATCCGAGTGAAGGCTCACAGTCTAACCTGAAGAACAACAGATTTCATTTTGGACTACTACACTCCACAGGAGTAGAATCTTGCTTTTTTTCTTCTGTATCATGGGTGCTTCTGTTCTGTGTACCTGTGCCTTGCACCTCCTTCAGTGCAGCACTGAACTAGAGGCAGCTGTTAAAACAGTTCCAAGGCTATTACAGATTCTGTAGTTCAAAAGCAACACTTTCCTGTTGGGAAGCAAAAAGTGGCCAATGCAGATCTGGAAATTCTGTGATTGTGTTCCCTGAAATGCTCTGCTGACTCCTGAATTAGTTAACTAAAGTGCTTTCCATCATTTTCATTTCCTAGACTGGTCAAAAGAACCTTTGCTGCAGATATAACCTTGAAGTGATGAAGGCATGGATAACGAGTTCTGCAGCCAAAATGAGGGGACACAACTTGTACTTGGAGTGAACACTGTGAAAGAAAATAGTCACATAAACACTGCAGCATCCAGCAGCAGACCGGGATACAAAATTGTTCACAGATGAAGAAAGAACACTAAAAGTGAACAACAGATGTGTTGTCTCCAACAAAACAGCAAATACAGTACTTGTAGCTTAACAGAGGCTTCCTCTAACCTACCAGCTTTCAGCACATCTTTGTCCACAGCGAGTGCCAGCTAGCTAACAGCCTTCTCTGCCTTGTTGCCTTATCCCAGAGGACTAACTGGGATGAAGGAGATAAAGAACAGGGAAGGTGATGGGGAATGTGATAGCCAATGTCTTCTCATTGATCCCCCAGTGGCCCTGTGGAGGCCATTAGTAGGGGAGGAACTTCCACAACAGCACATAGAAGAGCCCTCAGCAGTTCAAGCTGCTTAAACTAATTTATCATGATAACTAAGTACCGGTGATCCAGTTGTACTTTATCTTAATTGTTCACAGGACTGGAATCTTCTTCTCCGGAGACTGCTCTGGGAGAGAATCTGATTGTGTTTTAGTCTGTCTGGAGGCTATGAAACAGGCACCTTTCAGCTATATGTTTTGGCAAACTTGGCTTTATTTTCCTGTGTGTGAATAATGGTATTACTGATGGTCATTATACCCAGTGTCAGAGTCGCAGCGTGTAACTCATATGCTCTATTAGCGTTGGAGTTATGCCAAAGCCCACCAGAGCTGAGTTTTAACCATTTGGGTGGGTGGCTAGCACCACTTGGTGTGATCAGAGACAGAATAGAAGTAGTTACCCCCTGGCAACCCTTATGGCTTCTTACACCTGAATTCAAATACAGAACAAGTTAGAGTCAAAGTTAATCTGGAAAGGCAGAATTACACTTCTCGGATAGGATTATGTGTAATTGGTTACATTTACAAAGTTATTTAAATGAATTTGTCTGTGATAAATTTCAAATTGTAGGCTAATTTGCTACCCTGCATCAATGACACCTGTATAAATTCTGTAATGATGTGCAGTTTGCCTTGAAGTCCCAGGAGATACCTATAAAGACTAGTCAAATATCAGCAATTAGGAAAAGCAATATATCAGGTAAAGAGAAATTCTGTTCTCGTGTAGTTATTTCTTAAGGCTAAATACTGAAGTCTTTGTAAACCTGCAATGTCCATCGATCACAGAATTATATAAGCATAAGCATTTAAGGGTGGGAACATTTCTACCCTCTGGGAAACATTAACACGGTCAAGACACACGCCAGCCTCATTCATTAAACTCGGTTTCAAACGTACTTTAAGTCTTAGCAATACAAAAGAAAATAGGATTTCAGAGTATTTGAGAAACAGTAGTTCTAGGAAAGCTTATATAATTAAGAACATTTTGTGATATGTTTATACAACTTGACTGCATATTAATATGTCCTGATATTTTTATTACATAACAGCAGTATAAATTCAGTCTTTACGGTCAATGACACACTCACCTCCCCAGTGCTCATCACACACTGTGAACAAGGTGGTTTTATTGGCTAATCCTGGGAACACACTGCTGCACTCCATAACAATAGCCTGAGGAATCATTATGATGCAGGACACAATCCAGATAATTATAATGCTGTTCCTTGCTCGCTTGGCTGTGCTTTTAAACATCAAAGGGTGACAAATTGCATACCATCGATCCAAAGCAATGCAGCTAAGCGTTAGGACAGACACAGAGACTGAAACTGTCTAAAGAAAAGGAAATATTATGTAAATGTAAATGTATTTTTTTCAGAGCTTTAAAAATTATTTATTGTAATTTTTTTCCAGAGTTTTAAAAATTATTTCTGTATTCAACACAGCTCTTTATCTGCAATTATTAAATAGAAATTATTCCCAGGAGAAGACTCCTTTTTAAATCACTTCTTACAGAATTACAACAGATGTCCTCATCTGCTGTAGACCCACTAGAATAAACAGCACAATTCACAGATCAGAGTGCTACCCAAACTGAGTAGCTGTAGAGGGTTCAGATTCTGAAAGAGCAAATCTATGCAACTCAGAATTTGCAAAACTTATCTGAAAAATTACTTTTAAACTAACTAATTAGATCTTTTTTTTCTTTGGAGAACAATTTCGTTTGTTTGTTTGCTTGTTTTTCTGTGTTATATTTGGATACCAGTACCACTATTTTGCCTTTTCAGTTTCCACAATGGAAACTGAGGGTCTCATAAAACCCCCTACCCAATCATGTTAAGGCAGAATAAGTCGTTTTTACCTTCTATTCAGCATAGGAAATAACCTATCTCTTTGGGTTTATTCTTTCACTTTGTACCCCAGGTGATCATTTCACTTTCTCTTCGGATTTCCTTCCACTAGAACGGAGGCTTTGAAACAAGTTTTGTGATTTTGGTTCTATCAAGTAGATGACACAATGTGGCTCTTCAGCCACACAGGTATCTGCTCAAAATATAAATCATGCCGGGGGCACAGAGCCGATGACCTGCATACATTCAGAGTTCTGATTAATTCTTTTGAGTTATAACGACTGAAAAGCCAAACACTTGTCATTCTAATATGCCCAGTCAGTTCATTTAATCAGCTATTCTTAGAAAAGGTACTTGTCAATCATTTTGATGCAAATGAGCTCATAACTAATTAAGTCCACTGACAATGAGTGGTGGCAATTACTGCTCAAAGGCAGACAGTCTGATCAACTGCCAGTGAACCAGGATACTTTGACTATTTCTAAAATATGCAAAGTAAGTCACTAACCTATATGAATGCCCAGACTCCCTTCAGAAGTTTGGATTCTCTGTCCTGGACACTTGTGTAGCTGTTTAGGTCCACACACAGAGTATAAATTACAGTAATTCTATTTACAGACATATTTATTTCTTTATATCCCCTCTGAATTACTAAAGCAGATCACAAAAAGTGAAGAGCATCAGACAAATGTTCCACAAAGTGTGTTGCCCGAGCCGAACAATCAGTTGGACCAAGAACAATATTTATTGAGCATGAACACATTAAGCGGAGCAGTCCCTTAATCCTCAGCATCTACCCTGAGATATCTACTTCAGAAGCAGGGATAGACTTCCATCAGATCATCACTATTAGGAAGATGCTATTGTTCTTTCTCTTTTTCATAACATGGGTAATGTGTACACAAATGCAGTAAAATAATACCTGTAAGTAGGGAATCACTTTGCAGAGGGGCTGCCCAAAGAACCACGTTTCCGTGATGTCCACTACTAAAGTTGCTGGAAGACAAGTAATTGTGACCAGAATGTCAGCCAGTGAGAGATTCACTATGAAATAGTTGGTAACTGTCCGCATGTGATGATTCTTCCACACTGCAACGCAAACTGATTTTGGAGAGACAAGTTAGTGAGACGGAACTGACTTAGGGAATAGTTCAACAGGAAAACACTTGGCTTTGCAGAATTAAGGAAATGTCTGTGTCCTTTGTTTAATACAGAATACTTGAATATGCAGTTCAGTGTGAGAACCATGTGTTTGCTTTTAAAGTGGAAACAAGAGGATATATGAACAGAGATTCTTAGTACACAAAAAGTAGTTTTCCACAGACCACAGCGAGGGAAATAATCTGATATATAAAACAGTTTATTTTACTGTAAGTACTATTTTCATTAGCTATTCACACAACATTCCTCATATCTGTTTTAATCCATTGGCTCCAGTCTATGGCAATACACATGGACATTTGTAGAAGTTTGTCTTTTTCTTATGATAGCATGATGCTTAATTCAAACTGCCACCACATGGTATCTCATAAACTGTATCAAGACAACACTCATTTTACAAAACATTTTGCTGGGCATAATATATCTACTCCATCTGCAGAGAATCTGTAACAGACGTCTGGGGAACTGTGATTTGAGGTAAGTAAATAAAGGTAACTTTTCAGTATTAAGTGCTACCCATTAAAAATGTGGTATATTTTTGATGACCATTGCTGGGATCAAAAGCAGCACGTAGCAAACACTCTACAAGATGTGCCTTTAAAGCTTGTTTTATATCTTTTCTTTTCCCTCTTTTCCAATCTGAAAGGCTTTTAGAAACAAGGCAAAACTGTCTTTTAACATGGTTGCACTAAATTCACAACCTAATACATTAAAAGTGCCAGAACTGAGTCTGAGAAACTAGCCTAAAAATAACTTTTTTAATAACTTTGGAAGTAAAACCCTGCGAGAGTGTGCAATAATCAATAGCTTTTGAATATTTTAGATTCAGTCACCAAAAGCCCTTTAAATGAAAACTGATGTACAAAATTTTCTGGAAACACCACAATGCTTCTTGTAAGTAAACATCAAAGGTTCTTCTCCTGTAAACAATAATTCATCTGTCATGCAAATCCACATGAAGATTCAAAGTCTCCTTAATCTGTTAGGACATAGCACTATGTTTAATTTAGATATATTAAACAGATCTATTAAACAGAATAGAGTTAGAAGAGTCCTCAAGAGGTCCAAATCTAAAATGGAATCAGCTAGGGTTAAGCCATTCTTTTATTAAACTAGCTGAAACAGCTGGGAAAAAAATTACACAGACTTTGAGGCACATAAACTCTTTTAGATCCTAAGAAGGATGGTGTGCCTGAAAGCTTGTGTCCATCTTCCAGCTGCATCAGTTGATCTAATAAAATGTTCTACTTCATTCCACAAATCTAGTCTTGCTTAAGTCTTTACACTAACACAACTACGGTAAGACTACAACTAAGCCATTGCTGGCAAGTTTACATTTTAAAATGTTATATTTGAAGATATCATGATTCTCTTAAATGTGTTGCAGTGTTTAACCACCTTTCCTATTAAAAAAAAAAAAAGGTAGTTTTCTAATGTCTTGTCTACTGTTCTTTCACTGCTATTTATATCACTTTCTACACACAGGCAGCAGCGAAGAAGAGTTTTTCCCTGTGGTAATGCTTCACATATGTAAAGATTCTTATTGCACCTTTCCTCAGTTTTCCTTTCAGACTGTACAACTCCAGAACTTGATCTGGTCATTTTTTAGAACTTCTGCAGCCATCCTTGTTGCTGTTCTCCAGGTGGTCTTCAGACTGGATCGCGCTTTTGCTGTCAGTGTGCAGTGACCAAAATCGGCACAATGCTCATTCAAGAGCTTACTAGAGCTTTAGCAGGAGCTGAGATTGGAACACTTCTTTGTCGGGGCTATGTTTAGACATTTAGGGATATTTTAGGACAAAGGGAGGGAGAGGCTAGCTGGCTTTCAGTTTGTCTAAGAGAAGATGATTTTATCAACGATCATTTTAGGATATAGGCTTCCAGGTTTCATCTAAAACCCCTATTATGCCACAGTAGATGTTCTTCCTATCTTTTAATGTGTTGCAGACATGGTTCCAACTTCTATCACTTAAATAAATTTAATCTTTGATATACATCATATACATCTATTACGGTCTTGTAAATGCAAGTCAAAATCCCTCCACAGAGCTCTTCATTGCTTGATAAAATCTCCCACAGTATCCATTTCTTCTACTGTTTTCTTCCTGAATACAGAATTTCAGGTTCTTTTACCTGTGGCCTCAGATATCTGAAAGGCAAGGCTTATAAATTAAAAGCCTAAAGGAAACATCATGTTAATTGTATTTGCTTCACATTTGGGTGATTTAAATTACCTACTAAAGTAATTGTTTCTATAGCATTGCATGATAATTACTATAAAACCAGAGCTTTATCATTGTCGCTTGGTGCATGGGATTACTACAGTTATAACTCAGAATCTGACAGTGCAGAGGCAGTACGTAACAGGGAAGATAATACATTGCTGCCCCTCCAGAATGTTGTTCGCAGTTGGAAATGCAATTCTGCGGAAAAAAAATTGCAAACACCATTTCACTTTCAATAATGTTAACACTTTGGGCTTTTACTTAGGGCTTGTTCTTTGTCTTGAGTGTAATTAATATTGAAAGTATGGTCCTGTCTTGTAGTTAGGCAGAAGTTAATAGCAAGTGGCAATGTCTTTCTGTACTTTTTATTTATTTTATCAATAGCAAAAGTTAAATAAAATGATGCTTGAAAAGCTCAGAGTTTGGCTACTTTGTTCTCATGCTGTGGTTTCAGCAGTCCTACATTCTACCTGATTCAGACAAGCGCATCATTTTCAGCAAAGGATGCCAGTGCCTGATGGTGCCAGGTTTAAGCAGACACGTATGCTTTTGGCAAGGCCCACTCTCATTCCTGCGCTGACCTGTTAGGAGAAAGCACCTCAATGTAAACATTATTTCTGGTAAAACAAATCCGTTAAGTTAACAAATGTGAGGTCAATCTCATCAGCAGCAAACTGCACCAGAAATCAATTCATAGCATTTTGCATGTTGTGTTCCTAGCTTTCTATCAGTATGAGCAAATGAAACCTCATTATATCTCAGAGAACTAAGAAAATATTATCATTTTCATCTTTGGTGCAAGGAAAGTGAAGTGCAGAACACAAGTTCCCATATAGCAAATCAGACACAGAGTAAGAAACTTGGAGTCCTAATGCCCAGCTCTTTACTAAGCCTTCCAGATCACACTGCCTTCACACGGATGGAATTTAGATGAACTCCTCAGAGAAATGAAAAAGCCCACGCCCCTGGCTACTCCAGGAGTAGCAGTATGCAGGAAAACCCATGTACAGAAAGGAGCTCTGAATTGCTTTGAATTCTAATCTGTGGGGGCAAGCGGCACCTGAAAGGTGGAAAAAATCAAAATCTACAAGCACAAAAATGCCAGATAATTTGTTACTGTAGATTTCTCTGTTGATGCTTGTGTGTTTCCCCTTTTGACCTCACCTGTTCTTTGCAATGCAGACCGTCTCCCAGCCTTTGTACGGCACAGAGCACAAGACAGTCTTAACCAGCATGTTTACACACTACCGTAAAAAATTAGTAAATATTCCAGGAACTTATTCCATGAATGTATACGAAAAAGGAATTTGTGTAAAAAAGCCTCTGAAGAGAAAGCATGTTAAAACTACGTCAGCTCCCCCCCCACTCGTTGCCCTCTGCTGGTTGCAGTGCTGTTTTCAACCCGCACAAGCACTAGTAACCTTCTCTTTCAGTGCAGAGCTGTGAGCATTTGCTACAAGTTATTTGAATAGGGCAGAATGGTAAAAATGACAGAAACTTAGCTCAACATATTCAATATATTCCTTCCAGACTTGATGTCTTTCTGAGCCTACTACAGTACAAGGTTATCCAGTAGTCCTGGGCAACAGCTTATTTGATATACCAGTGATCCAGCAGATCAATGAGAAAGATGCACCAGCCTTTGTTCAAAAACTATTATTTTGCAGGTGTGCAAAACAGTTTAACTATTTGGCTGAATATATTGTAATCAGTTAGGTATCAGAACAAAAAGGTTTTGTACACCCTCGACTCTCACTCCTTTAAATATGCATTTTCATCTCAGGTGGTTCTATAGATGATCCTTGAGGTCACTTCCAACCTTAATGATTCTATTCTATTCTATTCTATTCTATTCTATTCTATTCTATTCTATTCTATTCTATAGAGAAGTGGAGGCACTCAGCCCCTGCATAAACCCTAAAGAAACACGCCAGGGAGATGAAGCTTCGTGGAGTGGGAAATGCCATCTGCCTACCCAGAGCGAAATAGCAGAGAGCTGTGGCTGTCCGCTCAGCTGGGAGAAGAGAAGTAAGGATGAGAAAGGTAATACAGTTTCTCAACTGTGAGGGTATTTTATCAAAAAGTAAAAAAAAAAATCACAAAACAGTTTTTCCTAAAAAACTCAGGGACACCAGAGTTAACAGGCTGCCTGTTTAGTTAGGGCACAATGCAGTGGGCCACACTGAATTTTTCAGACCTCCATTGAAAATACATGAACTAATAAAAATAGCTCTGAATAAAAACCTTGATTTAACATCATATGCAAATCTTTAATGCAACCTTTGATGTTCCCAGCTACAAATGGGAGTAAGGAAGAAAGTGGGAAAAATGGTATTAACACAGACATTGAAGAAAAGAGGATCAGAATTAAAAAAAAAAAAAAGAGTGGGAGATAAATGCAACTCCGAAGCGTGCTCCAGCAGTGCACGGTTTTCCTGACTGCTAGAGCGCTACTGAACCCTCATTACCTGTCCAGCGTATCTCACTGTCTTCTGTATTTTTGCTTTTATTTTATAAACCTACTCAAAGGTACAGTTAATAACTGCAAATAAAAACACGCAGGCCAGCTTTCCCAAAGCGCGGCTACTGTCCTAACGGTCGCTAAGTAAGCCGACCCTCATAACTCCTTCATCTCACCGCTGATGCTGTCATTTTCTCCTGCCAGAATCGGTAAGAGCCTTAAGCAAAACGATTGCTGTTCCTACCTCTGCCGCACAGTGTCAGTGAAGGCTTGGAAACCAGTTTGAGTTTCCAGGCTGGCAGTGTTTGGAAAAACTTGTGGAGGCTTTTCCCCAAGCGAGGACAGTTCTGCCACAACGAAGCTTGTTTCAGAACCTATCCTCCAAACATTTACGATCTTCTACCCCAAAAAAAGTCTCACAGGCAAGTCCCAGCAAGGACTAAGCATAAAAAATTCAAGTAAAAGTTGAAATTTAAGACAGGTGCTATTAGAACTCCATGAGGAAAGCTTCATATACCTCATTATATTCCTGAAGAAAAAAAACCCCTAATATCACAGTATGGTGAGGTTGGTATTTTTCATATACAAACTTAATCCCTGTTGGTTTAGTGTCCGAAGGCATTTTAATTAGAAGCTGTAATGCCATTTATTCAATTAGCCTGGCTCATTGTGTCTCAAGTTGAATACGAAAACAATAGAAAGGATCCAGCTGGTACGAAACGCAGCTGCTTGCCTCCTGGAAGATTTATGCTGTCTTGAGCATATTAAACATTGGGCTGCAGTCTTTCTGCTGGTGGACTGCTGGTTCAGCTGTCAATTTGTTTTTCACATGTCAACCCTAAATCATTTTCCTAACACTCCAGAAGTCTTGTCAACCTCTTATTCAGTGGGTCATCTTCCAGTGTGACTTCTTGGCCAGAATAGAAACTTCATTTCCATAACCAGCAATACCTGACATTTCCTTATATAAATGAATGACAGTACCTCTTTATCTCACTTTTGGTGAATAATAAATCCCAGATGGATGCAAACAAAGAAGTATCTTTTTTTTTTTTCACATTAAACTTCAATGATTTTATTTTGCTTTGGTAATTCAGTATCACAATTGTTTGACTAAAATATCACAATATGGCCATCCAGCAGCCTCCAAATGCCTGAGGCAGAAAGCTTCCAAAGAGCTTTACTCCTTCACAGTATTTTATAGTCAGTGACAAAAAAATGTGTTCAACAGATTTGAGTTACACATTATTTATTCTCTACTTCCTAGCTCCACAAAAAAAATAAATATTGTTTCCACTTGGCAATGAATAGGTTTTTCATATGGCATTCTGCTCCTTGTTCTTTTTTAGTGATGACATCACCTACTGCGAATCAAGGTCTGGGTGATGGGGTGTCAAACAACACAACCATGTTGACAGGAAGGTTGAGTAGATAGGCTACCAACTGGGATTCCGGAGAGCTAGAGCCCCTGTGGAAACACTGAATCGATGCATACTGTTGAAAGGAAAAATGTTGTCATTGAAACGACTTCCATTATGAACGATTTCTGATTGAGGATTCTTCTGCTTTTAACTTAAGAATCTAAAAATTTAGTGCCTAAGACTAATCATATTTCATTTGGTTTAGGAAGGCTTTCCATGAGTCTTTCAATAACTTTATTGATGATCTTGATTAAGGGGTGAGAAGCACTTTAACTAAATTGTAGTGTATATTTAATTAGGGGGGGTTGAAACCAGCAGTGAGAACAAAAGATCTAAAACAGAGAGACCTCTTTTGTGAATAGGAAGATGATATCTACTTCCCAGGCTGTCCATCTCTTACCCACTATTAAGCTAGAAATTCACATATTACTTCATTTTTTACATCACTAATCTTATCTGAAAAAAGGAGGCCAACATAAGACCACGTTTATGTTGAAAAAGTAATAGAAAGAATGACACAAAGAAAAGACATTTTTTATACAATGTTTATTAAGAAGGACATATTGAAAAAATTCCTGCAACTGCTAATAATGCCCAACAGATAAGAACTGTCCTTGAAAAAGCGATGCGGCAGTGGGCTGCACACACAAAGGAATTACATAGCCTGCCAGTGAAGTGATAGCTCCTCATCAATGGGACACACTAGACGTGTCAAGAAATTTGAAGAAAATCATGGAAGCATGACGAAAGGAGTAGATGGTTAGGTCATGCTTCCTATGTATAACACGTAAACAAGTACATATGTGTAGGTTCCATCACTTCTTTCTAGCAAAACTCTAGGAAAAATACTGAAACTGTAAGAAATACAGCTGAACACCATTGAACACATGAAATCTTAAAGTATTTTATTAAATATCAGCTTCACTGAAATGTACTAATGGGAAACTGTCTCCCACAAGAGACAATGAGAGTCTGCAGAAGTAAAACAGATATACAGCGACTAGTTCGCTGGCAGCAATATATTTTCTGAGATGTTTTCTAGCTAGCAAGTGCTCTATTGTACTCAGGCTTTTAAAAGGACTTCTGAGTTGGGGATTGTGGGCTGCACAAGTTCTCCAGTCTACTTCTGTATTTTATGTACTGCCTTATTATTATGGTGCTAGAGAAAAATACAAGAACTAAATTCTGCTTGCTGGAAGCTTATCTCTACAGATGACAATTGGGAGTAATAGCACAGCCATCTAATTGGCACAGGATTCATTTTCTAACTCAGTCACATTACACAATCTTACGCAGTTAATGATGTAATGGAAATGGGAGTTATGACCAAAAGATCAGCTATGCTATAAAAACAGACCGCTCAAAATACCAGGTTTGGTCAGCTCTAGAGAAAGTGAAAGGTACCATCACACACTTTTCCTGAGTTAACTGTACTGATTAACACAGACGGGTTGGTTTTAAATTGTCCCACCACACACACACACGAATCACTATAACTATAAAGTGGCAATCCCCGTCATGTCTGCAGAGCTGGCTATACTGACTGACCAGTTATTTCATAATCACATTTGATAGACTCATTTTTCTGTCCATAGTAACAACAAAACCCCTACAAAATCCTTACATGCGCTTTATGTTAGAGATGGAAGGACCATAAATACAGCTGTCATACTGCACATGACACTACAATAAAATGATTTCGCACCTCACTATGATTCAATTTAAACCTCTGTGACTCATTAAGATCAAGGTTGCGCTTCACAGCTGAAATGCTGTGCAACTTTCAAATAATATGCTTCAACATTAGGAAGAAATTCTTCACTGTGTGGGTGGTGGGGCACTGGAACGGGTTGCCCAGAAGCTGTGGATGCCCCATCCCTGGCAGTGTTCAAGGCCAGGCTGGATGGGGCTTTGGGCAGCCTGGTCTGGTCGAGGGACGGGGGGGATTGGAACTAGATGATCCTTGTGGTCCCTTCTAACCCAAACCATTCTATGATTCTATGAAAATACATCTGTCAGTCTGTAAAATGGAGTTGCACTAGGAAAAACTTTTCCATGTCCATGTGTGTTTCTATTGCAGATGTAAGAATACCTTTTCTTCAGGCTATACAAAGAAAACAAAATTCACTACACTAGTGAAATGGTACAGCAAATATCTTGCATAGTATGCAACTTCAGAAACCATATCACAAACCCCCACTGCCAATATAACATTCCCAAAACTGGGCTAACATCCTTGCAGTCTCACTGCGTGAGAACCAGGAGGCAGAGCACAGTTCTGTCGGGGCTGAGCTCAGCCCCAGGCTCTGCAGCCTCGGCCCCTGCCCAGGGGTTAGCAGCTGGGGCTGGGGCTGGCTCTGGCACCGGGCAGCAGGTCAGCTGGGATCAGGCGGCTGGGAACACAGCTTTTGGACAAAGATGTCAGACACCTGTTTTGGGGGTCACTTCTTTGCCTGGGAGATGCACTTAAGCTCAGGATCTCACACTTAGCTCAGGCAAAGACCATGTTGCAAGTGTGCATGTGCCTTGCTGATTTTGGCTGTACTCCTCACCCACTGATGTGGCTTTCTGGCCTAAACCTCAGACCTGCTTCATCGCTATGGATTTGTCTGGCGGTTGCTGGGAGGTGACTGAACCTGGCCAAACATCACCAGACCTACCACGCTCTTAGGCACTGTGGGACTGTGTTGGTGAGTACACCGTCCTGTCAATCTTGCTGCTGCCCTCAGCTCTGGGCTCTCCTTCCCCTGGGGAACAGTCCATTCTAGCTCTTCTGTGACAAATTCCAACCATGAGACATACAGCAAGTAAATCAGCTGCTAATGTTCAATAAAAAAAACACATTTCACTTGACAGGCAACACAGAAAATAAACAACACTTTAAAAACAAAGAAGCATTCAAAAACTTTCCTTTTTTTTTTTTGGAAAGATGCTGAGTTAAAGCAGGAAGTGACAACAGCTTTCATTTTATTTGGTAATGCCCTAAAGACACTTCGGTCTGAGGAGTACTTCATTGACCTAAGGGAAAGATGTGTTAGTCTCTGTTCAGCTCCTGGCAGACAGGGCTTTACTGGTTTTAGTGGTCTTGGAGTTATGCAGTTGCTGGATAGCTCTGCTGAGTTATTTTTCTTCTTCCATAGATAGATGGTTCTTTCCAAACATCCCTCACAATGTAAAATTAATACAAGGCAGCAGATCCTGCCACCAGCAAAGCCGCATCTGTTTTGGGTCTATATAGCAGAGCTGGTCTTCAGAACTATTACTCCAACAGCTTTGAGAATGTATAAAATTAAACAGGATTAAGTTCACATGTTTACCAGGAATACACCTTGAAAGTAAAATGAAACAAAAAGCCATCAGCACCAAAGTTTGCTATTTGTTTCCTAGGTAATCTGTCAAATACATGCTGGTGTGCTCTCCCTTGCCACACACCCCATAATGTTCTGACATTGCAGGGGAATTCTGATTAACTGGTGATAGCTCTTCTGTAGGAGCTGCTGAATAGTCAGCCTTTAAGTCAAAGTTTATCATACATCAGATAAGAGATATTTCATCAGCAGTGCTATAAACAGAAGAGAGAAAGAAAACTGGATGGCAGAGGAGTCCTGAATTTTTAGTTTCCAAAATGTACAGGTAGCCTCAGAAGCAAGAACAGTAACACTATCAAAAGCAGTTATGAATTAAACAGAATATGAGAATCTATATGTAAAGGAATATATTTTTTGTTTCTCTGTTAATATCTTTTAAGGGGTTTGACCCCTGAGACCAAGCACTTTCTCAGTTGTTAGCTTCCATTCCTCCTCCTTTATCACTGAATGAGTTCACACCAGAACTATTGTCCTTTGAAATGAGGTTAGAATGGAAGTAGTCAAACTGCTTATTACCTTACTCTGACTGAAAAAAGTACCATCCAAGGACATTCTTTTTAATCCAGCTATAAGGGCAGTCTCCAGGCAGATGCAACTGTCTTTACTTTTAGAGGAAATCAAATGAAAGTCAACAGAAAGTCAACACTCCAGACATCAAGCGTCTCTTGCAGCTCACCTTCCTTCAGTCTTGAGCATTGCCCTTTTTCAGAGTTGGGTTCAATAGGACTGCACTATTCACACTAGGCAGAGGTGCCTTTCAATATAAAGAATGGTAAAGGACAGTATAGCTGACCCCACTCTGGATTGGCTGGTCAGAACACATGCAGAGTGGAACTAGTTACACATCTTGATACAAGAATCTAGAAAGAAAAGGGCAACCTCATGGCCAGGGGGTTGGAACTAGATGATCCTCGAGGTACCTCCTAACCCAAAATTTTCTATGATTCTGTGATTCTATAATTTCAAATCAGCCTCATATTTTAATGCTTTCTTGTGTGTCTCACAAGGATGTGCATCACTGTATTGCCAGTAATCCCCACATCATGCAAAAACCAATATACTTCAGTTGATACTTGAACTCTTATATAAATTGAGCTCATACATTTTGTATCTTAGGTAGATGAAATGTCTAAGTTGCATCATGCATTGTATCTTTTCCTATGAGGCATCTTTTTAAAAATGATAAAGCCACTCTAGTTATTATTCATCCAAAAGATAAAGGTGAGTCTGATGCTGATACTACAAAAGTAAAGCCCTTTCAGTGCCAGATTTCCCAAGTAATCTGGACAAAATTAAAGGCGATTATTTAAAATGTGATTAACTATGTCCCATCTATGGCAATCAGATATGATTCATGAAGACCATGGAACCATTTAAAAGTAAACACGACCAATTCTAACAACACATGCATGTATACCTAGACCTCAGTATTCACCAGATTATCTTTAAAGTGGTAACAGAGCAGCATTTGAGACAGATGCCTATTGATAAGCATTGACTAGGACTCTGGCGTTAGAACGATACACAAACCTTTTCTTCTCTAGCCCTGAAAAATCAAACTACAACAAGTAAAGATCAAATGAATGCTGTTGAACTCTAGGAGTCAGACTATGAAGTCTTTGAGGAGAGGACCATAGCTGGGTTCTATACAGATCTCAGCACAACTAGCAGTTACTGTAAAATAGATAATAAATAATAGAGCTACCCAGAGAAGAGTAATTCTGTGTCAATTAAATTTGCTTTCATTCTGAGTTGGAAAGAAAAACGAGTATCACCGAATTGTGCGAGTAAAGAAACTTTCTGAAGTCTCTCACTGATGTCTTCCATGGTCTCTTAGCCTTGGAAGTCAGCAGTGCTGAGGACTTTCAAGCTGGGTGCTGGCAGGTTGCGTGTGCTCAGGATCTCAGCTCCTGCCAGCTCTGGGGAGGGCTGCCAAGAGGCCTTCTGGGACACCAGAAGGCTGCCTGTTCTGCTTTCAGTCTTTGATCAAACCAAGTGATCTCTGCTGTACATTTTGATTTTGATGAATGCTTGTACCCTGAGGGAAACCATTTCATTAGAAAAGCTCTGATCCATGCGAACGAATAACTTAAACAAGGACCATTCCCTTCCTTTACCTGTATAAATGAAGTTAAAGGTATGCAGTTGTACACTACTTAATCTCGTGTGGTCTTATTCCCGTTACTAACTACTGCAGCTGGTTGGTGTGGAATGATGATGTTAGTAACCGGAGACCTCTGTACATCCTAAAAATATTCTTCCTTCTTTAAATATCTAGTTTTCTATTTTTAAGCAGTGTTTTTAAAGTGATGTTTTCAAATAAAGAAGAAACAGGTATTTACTCTACAGACAACATACATTCTCTGTTAAGACGTCCAATGTTTTGCACTAGCTCTGCAAAGCAGTTTCAAGAGTTTCACCGCTATGCAGTGGTAAATAAATCATCTGGTCTCGTTTGCAAAACAGAAAATCCTCACCCTCAACACCTATTCTGCTTCTAGTGATACAGAGTGACTGAGTGAAGAAGAAAACAGGACAAAGCATACAGATGTTATCATCTGAATTTCAGATTCTCTGAATGTTCATGTAAATATGTCCTAAAAAAAGTCTTAAAACCTGTTTCTTCTCAATGGCTTGCACTGGTGAGCAGCCAGCGTGGGCACACATGAGAATCACTGACGTGAAGCACTCGAATACAGTAATGAAACTTTCATTCAGATTCAGAGACTTGCTAATGGTTTTCATTTTAGCTGGTTTGTGCAGCGGCTCGGACAGTGTGTGTCAACGCTCCTAATTAAATTGAAAGCTAAATAGCAATGCAGACCTTGTTATGTGATACCGTAAGTAACGTTCCTGCAGTGCAGCTCACTCAAGAGCCCAGTAGATGTCAATCAAAGTTCAAGTTTCTGATTCTACCCTTGCTTGTTAATTAACTTTCAGAATGCTTCAGTTTAGTTTATTACTAATATCTGAGGGATGTGCTGTGCCTTCCACTTGCACAGATGTCATTGCTGGGACACAGTGAGTCTCTTAATCACATGCGAATGTGCAAATCAAAATAAGAGGCAGAAATACAATTTTTCAGTACCACATGGGGAAGGGCAGGGCCTTTCCTGGTTGCTTAAGTGTTACTTGAATAGGACATGGACAAAATTGGAATCAAAGCACTGATTTCACATGTCACATGAGCCCAGCAGCACTGGTCAAACATAAGCAGAGGAACACATGGCATCATTAAGGATGATGCCATAAAGCACTATTAGCCACTAAAACACTCTTTCACTTTTGCTCTGCTTTGAGACAGCCCATGACTATATACCAGATTAACCTTGAAGATGAGTTTTTCAAGCAGTAGAAATTAGCTTCTCAGAGACGTCAACATGTGCACTGTTCTATACCTGATTTTCGCTAGTAGTCCAAGTTTCACAGAAATTTCTTTGGAAAGAATATCAGAGCACATCTATTTCTCTCCTCAAAATCACGTGAGCCTGCAATCAGTGCAGTATGAGCTTCCTTGCATAAAGATGAGACAGCGTTCAGCTAACAAGCACCTGCACCTGCAGATCCCACAAACAACTTGCCCATAAACAAAAGCAGCAGTTTGGGTGGGTGAGGTGGGTGTAATGCACAAAGCCAGTTTAGAGAGCAAACGGCTAGAGCACAGGCAGTCCAGCAAAAGGAAAGGCGGGTAGACAGCCAAATGCCAGCTTCCATCCCAAGCAGAAAGATAATGTACACAGATGTCTGGAGGAATAGCCCCACACGGGCACCAGTATCGTCTCTGTTTGCAAGTGCACGGACAGGGAAGGTTTTCTCCTCGTGGCTTCAGGGGGAAATTGTGTAAACAGGGTGAAAGCTCCTAAAGCCGAAGATTTGACCTTGAATGTCTAAAGGCGAGAGGCCAGCATGTTTACAGAACGGGTGGAGGCAAATAGGTAAACACAGGTAGTTCCCCTAGAACCGTCTCTGCTCAAGATCAAAATGAAGGACACTTTTTCTTCCTAAACTACAAGCTCTTTGCCAGGGTTACTGTCTTCACACTGCCTGTCAAGCTGGCTGCCGAGCAATGGACCGAGCAAACACGCTCAGGCTTCGGAACACCTCTAGCAAAACCTCTCTGGCTGCGAGCTCCTGGTTTCGCCAGTGGGCAGACTGGGTGTTTACACGCAGTTAGCGCACTGTTCCAGAAAAAAAAAATAAATAAATTAGCATCAGTGCGTGGAAAGAAAAAAAAAACCATCCTTGCAAAATTTCGCCTCTGGCTGTAGTCTTATTTGCATCCTGTTTCGAGCAGCCTGGGGAGCCTGCGGATGCCGGCCCTGCCGCGCACACAGCCTCCTGAAAAACATGAATGGAGGCCCCGTACGGCAGGGCCGGGCGCGCCGCTCCGTTCATGAAAATGCCAGCGGTGTAAATGAAGGACGCAACCGGCCGCCACTCCGCCGCGACTCCAGCCCAGCGGGCCCGCACGGCGCAGCCGGCTCCCCGGCGGCCGCACCGCGCTCACGCTGCTTCAGAAACGCAGATCCGGCGAAGAACAAGGCCTTCCCCCCTCGCCCGGCTCTCCGCAAAGCACAAGGGCACTGCTGCGGGAGGGAGCAGCGCTCGGCGGGGACACGGCCGCCCCCGGCGTGTCCATGTGCACACGCGTGTCCCCCCACCCCAGCCCCCGCACACACGGGCCCGACGGGG